>PVLC010009365.1:16648-47906 GCA_004027655.1 Graphiurus murinus
GGAGGGAGGGAGGGAGGGAGGAAGGAAGGGAGGAAGGAAGGGAGGGAGGAAGGGAGGGAGGAAGGGTGGGGAAGGGATGGAATCACAAACTATCCCCACACTCTTACTTTGGCCCCAGTGGTAAGCAGATAGACAGGCTTAACGCTGCAACCTAAGCTGTGGGAAAGAATGACACTGCCACTGCCACACGGGGGTTTTGTTCTATCCACAATCTTGGTGTCCTGAGCTCAGGGCTGTGACAGCATGAGAAAATCACTTCAGGCCCAAGAGCGAGCAAAGGGGCTCACTATGGGCTGGAGTTGGGGATGGTAGAGTACTCGAGCTTTGGAGCTGGCTACTTGAGCTTGGCTTCATGGCCTCGCTCTCTACTTGCTTGGCTTCAGGTATGTCAATTTATTACTTTGACCCAGTTTCTCATTTGTGAAATGAGGCTGAGAATAGCATCTATTCCACAGGTTTGGGATAGAGTAGTCATGTGCCAGATAACAATGGTTCCAGTAACAATAATACCACATGTGATGGTGGTCCCATAAAATTATACTGCCTAGTACCGTAGCCATCATGATAGCAGGAAGTCAAATACCTGGTGTCTCGGCCAAGGTGGCGGTTATGTCCGTGAGTTCTATGGAGTGCTTTTAAAGGCTCCTTAAGAGTCCGGCGTGGTGGCGCACACTTGTAATCCCAGCATTTGGGAGGCTGAGACCGGAGGATCCGGGTTCACGGCCAGCCTCAGCTGCCTAGTGAGGCACTCCACAACTTAGTGAGACCCGGTTTCAAAATAAAGAATAAAAAATAGGACTGGGGGTATAGCTCAGAGGTAGAATGGCCCTGGGTTCCATCCCCAGTACCGAAAAAAAAAGGGCTCCTTAAGTACTCACTCTGCTTCTTCTTAATCTAAAAAATTATGAACATCTAACATAAATTGTAGTTGATTGATGAATTGTGTGCTAAATGCAAATCAGTGTGGCGGGGCTGACCCACCCAAATGATGTAGAACCTCTTGGGAACTCAGCGTTGTGGTTTCTGGGAGCATTGCCTGCGGTATAATCTGCTCATCCTCTTCCACCTCCTGCCAGCTCAGCGGGCCACATCTTGCCTGTGGCTTTGGTTAGCAGCTCCCAGGTGGGATATCTCACCCAGAGGTTAGCTCAAAATAGGTGAGGCATGTAGAACAAAGGAGAACCCGGCAAGAGGTTATCAGGGCCAGAGGTATTGCCTCAAATTCTCTAAGTAGCACAGAAAAGCAGCAAGGTAAGCAACAATCAATTTCCTCAGGGAGGATTCTTGTACAACAATGAACTGAATTTGTACAGAGTCAGTTGGGATTTGGGTTTTATTTTTTTTCTTTTTTGAGCTCCACACAATAGATCTCATCTCCTAATTGCTATGTGTTGCTTCAAATGCAAGAAACTCTGGTATGTTCTGTTTTTATGGTAATTGATGGTCTTGTTAAGAAATGTAAAACTCCACCCTGTGGCTGAACCAATTGTTCAATTAAGTTGTCGCTGTATTTCTGAGGTTGGGGGAGGGGAGAGCTTCTTGCTCTCACAGTAGGGGCTTATTTTGCTTCCACAACAACTACTTCATATGCTGTAACTCAAGATTCCATGCCATGGTTGGAAGGAAAAATATGATTTCCAGTTCATTGGCTCTTGCAGAATAGGATTCTCTGCTGTGAATTACTAATCCAACATGTAAGAGAGATGGGAATATAATTAAGTTTTTAATAAATGCATCTACATATGTGGTAAAAACCACACAGCTGCCTTCAAGTCAGGCTTTGGGGGAAGCTGGAAGGCATTTGGAAACTCCAAGAAATGTGTGCATGGAAAGAGGATTTTGTGGCTATGAGCTCAAGGAGCTGGGTGCTTGATTGACCCAGTAGCTCCTGACAAGAATCTATCTCCTCTCGGAACTCACTGGTACTCTCATGGTTAGATAGAGAATGGCCTCTGAAGTCTAGCCAGCCAGCAGCACCCCCAGCGTCTGTGCAGACATGAGGGGCTCACGGATCTCAATGTTCAGCTCCATCAGCTTCCAGGGCGACTGGATTCTTGGGGCCTGGCAGCTGGTACCATTGGCAGAAATGGGTGACATCCAGAGCAAAAAGGAGACCATGCAAGTCCTGAACCTGGCCTCCTACCAGAGCATTATTTCAAGACCATCAAGGAGCTGAGGGCTCAGATCTTTGCTAATTCTGTGGACAATGCCTGCATTGTTCTGAGACTGACAGCTCACCTTGCTGCTGATGACTTTGGAGTCAAGTCTGAGACAAAACTGGCCGTACCACAGTCTGTGGAGAGTGGCATGCATGGGCTCCACAAGGTCACTGATAACACCAGCATTACTCAGCTGTAGCTGGAGACAGAAATCGAGGCTTTCAAGGAAGAGCTGCTGTTCATGAAAAAGAAGTCAAAAGTCTCCAAGCCCAGATTTCCAGTTCTGGGCTGACCATGGAGGTGGATGCCCCCAAATCTCAGGACCTCAGCAAGATCATGGTAGACATCTGGACCCAGTATGACAAGCTGGCTGAGAAGAACCGAGAAGAGCTAGACAAGTACTGGTCCCAGCAGGTCAAGTAGAGTACCACCGTGGTCACCTCCAAGGCCACCGAGGTGAGGTCAGAGCTGCTATGATGTTGCACAGAGCTAAGACGCCAGGCCCAGTGCTTGGAGATTGACCTAGATGCCATGAGAAATCTGAAGTCAGCTTAGAGAACAGTCTGAGGGACATGGAGGCCTGCTACATGGTGCAGATGGAGCAGTTCAAACGGGGGCCTGCTGCACCTGGAATCAGAGATGGCACAGACCCAGGCAGAAGGCAGTACCAGGTCTAGGAATATGAGGCCCTGCTGAACATCAAGGTCAAATTAGAAGCTGAGATCGCCACTTAGCGCTGCCTGCTGGAAGACAGGGAGGACTTCAGTCTCAAAGATGCCCTGGACAGTAGCAACTCCATGCAAACCATCCAGAAGACGATCACCCACAGGATCGTGGATGGCAAACTGGTGTCTGAGACAATGACATCAAAGTGCTGAGGCACTGAAATAGCAGGAGCAGGTTACTCTTAGAACAAGGGGCCAATAAAAGTTCAGAGGTCACAGAGAGAGGGAAGAAGGCCCCCTGAAGAGCTCATGTATTAAGATTTAGAGTTGATATAATTAAGTCATGAGGGTTTTAAACTCATCAGTAGATAAATCCATTGTGATGGATATACCACAGCCTTGGTGGTAACCTCGGCTGGTGGGTGTGGCTGGAGAGGGTGGGTCTCTGGGAGTGTGGCCTTAAGGATTGTGCTTGCGTCCCTGGATCCCCTTGCTCACTGGTTCTCTCTGCTTCCTGCCTTCATGATGTGAGAGCAAAGCCTTGCACTTCCCCTCTCTCTGCTTCCCGCTGCCCTGCCCTGATCCATAGACCCCTGTTTCATGTGAACTGAACCTGGAATCTCCAAGAAACTATGAGCAAATAAATCTTCCTTCCTCTAAGTTGTACGGTCAGGTCTTTTGGATTATAGCAGTGAGAATGTTGAGCAAGACAGAGACATAAGCAGATACATCTCCCCTGATGCCAGAGAGATGCCTCACACCTCAGTGATGAGGCAGCTAAAGAACTCAGCAAAACTCCTTCTCTGACTCCAAATTTTCTAAAAAGTTGGGGGATCTCAGTTCCGTGACATAAACCTCCACCCATCCCAGCAAAGATGTAGGAGACAGTGTTCCAGCTTCCTTAAATACAGTTTTAAGTAATGTACAGCTCTAATTACAACCTGTATTGGGTATTGATTCTCATCTGTCACAATAATAAATTGAGGAAAATTTTAGTGAAATAAATTGAAGTTTCTCTGACAGAGAAACAAAAGACATCATATGAGCCAAGCAAGGTGCTATATACCTATAATCTCAATACTGGGAGGCTGAGACAGGAGGATCACAGGTTTGAGGCCATCCTCAGCAATTTAGGGTGACCCTCAGCAACTTAGAGAACCCCATTTCAGTTTTTTAAAAAGGGTTGGGGGTGGCGCTCACAGGTAGAATGCTCCCTGTTTCAATCCCCAGTACCAAAAGGGAAAAAAAAGACATTACATAGACATCATATTTGGGGGGAGGGGGAACTGGGGATTGAACCCATAGGCATTCTGCCTCTGAGCTATACTCTCAGCCTTATTTATTTATTATTTTTTTAAATTTTGAAACAGGATCTCACTAAGTTGCAGAGGGCCTCCCTCGCTAAGTTGCTAAGCCTGGCTGCAAACCTGTGATCCTCCTATCTCAGCCTCCCAAATACTGGGATCACAGGCAATGCACCACCACACCTGGCTGATATCATTTACTTTATGATTATTGCTAGGGTCACACCAAGAAAGTCTATCTTCTCCCCCAGGCTCAAAGGCAGGATTCTAGGGCTTGTCGTTTAACTATTTCTAACGAGGATGGCTCTGATTTAGGGGATGCTGGCTATTGGAAACAAATGATTCACATAGTCTCTATAAAATATGTGACAGTTGGCCTTGAAAGAAATCAAAGAAAATATGAACTATAGTATCAATATAGTTGTGTAACATAATAAAAATAGAATTTTTACCCGACCCTCTACTTTGGGCCAAATAGAGCCAGGCCTGAGCTTTCAAATAAGAAGTTATCATGCCAATTAGAACATCATGCTGTGCTCTGGACAGTCCTGAGGTGAGACAGAGAGGGCTGTGGCCACCAGGCTTTTTGTGTTTAGCAGAGCACAAAACGTTTCCCATGGTGAACAGACTCATAGTATAGTAGGTTGAGCCATATGAAACTGCTGATCTTCTGTGATATTTTTACTATAAAATTGCAAATTTCATAGCTTAAAGTAAATTCCAAATTGGGTTCCATGCGCTCTCTTGGACTCAATATGCATTTTAAAAAGAAGCAGTGACAAGTGCCAAGTTAATATTTTTAAAAGTCAGAGGAAACTTCCAGTTTTAAAATGACATCATAAAGCTGGCACTGCCTCCTTCTTCTCTTGGAAGTCACCTCAAAACAAAAACAATAGGAGACACAAATCAACCCACATCTGTGATGAAATGTGAAGACATAGATTAGCCCCTAAATACAAAATATGAAGAGGAACTGCCAAGTGCAGGGAGCACCAAACAGGGAGAAGGGAGCTGCTGCAGGAGAGCGCTTGTCACCAGTCTCAGCAACTGGGCAAAGCAGACCCTGCAGGGAGGCAATGTGGACTGCTGAGCAAAACCAAGAGTCCCGAAGAGGAGCAAACTCTGGGGAACAGGAATAGCACCAAGGAAAAGCCAGGAAGGCAGAGCTAAATGATAAATCCATTGCTAGGTGTGCAGGAACAACCTTTCCACCAGGTAAGGTGGATACAGTTGTCTATTCATGACTAAAAGGCCACGCTCACCTGCATGCTGCCCCATCTCATGAAAAATGTTATGGCAAAATAGGAAGAAGACTTGTTAATCTGAACAGGATCTGCTTCCCACTACTAACATGACCCCCTTACACACACACACACACACACACACACACACAAAGGGGGGGGGAGAAAAACTCCTACAAATAGCTGGTCAAGATCTCACCTAACTTAAAGAAGAATTAAGCAGATCCAGCTGCAAAATAACATAATTTACAAGAGTATTTACTGCAGCATCATTTATAATGGAAATAGATTGGAAGTACACTAAATGTCCATCAGTGGGCAACTAATTAAATAATTTCTAAGACATCTAAACAACAAATTTCTATGCATCTTACAAAAAGAATAGTTCTACATATACTAACATAGAGCAATCTACACCAGTCAGGATAGCTTAGGTAATGCTATAACAACACAATCCCAATACCTTAGTAGCTCCAGCTAACAAAACTCTATTTTTCTATCATGCAGCACATGTTTGTGGAATAGGGAGATGCCCTGTGCTATTTTGTCCTCATCAGAGACCAGATTCATCATCCAGAACACCATAATCTTAGCGCAACGAGTGGACAAAAATTATGCACCTGCCCTTAAATCCTTCTACCCAGAATTGACACGTGTCACTTTTCATGACATTTCATTGGTTCAAGAAAGTCCTTTGGTCACCTAACAGCAAATGGTCAGAAGCACATTCCTGCTGCATTCGCCAGAAGGAGAAGCGGGAGTATTGGTGGATAGCAATGATGCTCCCACCATCTCCAAGAAATACTATGAAGTGAGAGGAAAAACAAACTGTATGCTTTATATTAAAAATATATTTCATATTCTTTATATTCTTGATATATACTGAAAAATTCTGGAAGGATAAATTGATAATAAGGAGATCATTCCAGGTGAGTATAGAAAGACTGGGTGTTTAGTTTTCACTGTTGTAATTTCATGTTTTATATTTCATATTTTATGTATTTCATGCTATATGTATGTATTATCACTCTAAATGTATTTAAAACAAAAATAAAAGGCATAAGCCCTTTGATCCTATATCATTAAGGGTGATATAAAAAAAGGTCTCAATTTGCCTCTCCTTGAATAAAATGATATAACGGTTTTCTGGAAGGAATGTTTGTGAGCCTAGAAGAGATTTATTTTTTCTAGCTATTTAAATTTGTAAATATTTAATATGGCTTATAAAATTTACAAGCAAGGGACAGTTTTCAACTCCAACAAAAAGATGACAGATTTCGATCTTAAATGAGTTGGTGGTGATCAATGTCTGTGATAAAGTTGACCAGGTAACCACACAATAACGCTATTCATTTCCAGGCAGAACAGAAAGGGTTTTGATTATAGCATTACAGATAAGACATGAATCCATCATCTGTCCATCAAAGAAAGCCCAGCTATTTTCTAAAAGCAGCAGAGACTATATCAGGGAGAAAGGGATGTTCTTTCCTTATATAAACTGCATGTCTAGTACATTTCCCCAGCCCGGGATCATTTTTAATGTAAACGTCATCTTGTTAGAGAACTCCTTGTCCTTTCAAAGTTCCTTTAATCACTAATTAGTTATGCCACATTAATAGTAACTTCCAGGCTCTGTATCTTTCCATACTAATGGCCCTGTTGGAGCCAGGACCAGCTAAAAGTCAGAGAGGATTTGACTTTTTTTTAGGCAACTCACATACCACCCTCAACCCTACATGGTGGCCTCATGCCACATTTCCATTCCAGAACACAAGAGCTCACATTGGAATTAAACCACGCAGGGTCCCAGTCTGGGATGATGACCACTGGAAATATGAGGCATTTTCTCTCAAGTGACCACAGGTTGGCCCCACTTTGGCCTCTGGTGTGTCAGGGTGGGACCACGGAGCTTCTGAATGTTCAAAGGACGCCTCTCAAGCTATTTTGCATCTCTCTCAAAAGGCCAACAGTTTGCATGGACCACAGAAAGCCCTGGATGAAAGGAGACCTTGTAAGATCATCCACACAAAAAGACAAGTTCAAAGGCAGAAGGAATGCAAAGTGAGAGAGAGGAAGGCAAATGGTTTTCTCTTACAGAATTAGCCTGCCGTAAGATGATGCAATAGAGTTGGGGGTCCCTGGGAAACCACAGCTAAGATCAGCATCTCTACTGTCAGGTCTCCTGCATCCAGAGAAGGGCAGACTTGAGTCCTCTAGAGGAATCAGATACTAATGAGAATGAGGCCTGACTGTTGTGAACTTATGGAAAACCACGGTCCCCGGGGAACCCCAACTAAGTCTAAATAAAAGTGATCCCATAATCAGAGTAAACCTATTTTGAAAATACCTAAATCCATGTCCCTTTATTGGCTTCACAGCAGAATTAATAAAACACTAGTTTTCTAAGATTCTATATAAGCCGGGCATGGTGGCACACGCTTGTAATCCCAGCATTCCGGAGGCTGAGACCGGAGGATCCGGGTTCTCAGCCAGCCTCAGCTACCTAGTGAGGCACTCCGCAACTTAGTGAGACTCGGTTTCAAAATAAAGAATAAAAAATAGGGCTGGGGGTATAGCTCGGAGGTAGAATGCCCCTGAGTTCAATCCCCAGTACCACAAAAAAAAAAAAAAAAAGATTCTATATAAATGTGTTCATCAATAAGACCAAAAGCTTTTCCAGGCCACATGTCCTGATTTTCTAATCAAGCAATATTACCACTGTATCTTCATTTACACAAACAGCATGTCTTGAGAGCCCACTACATACCAAGTGCTGTGGTAGGTAATAGGAATATAAAACTAAGAAAGCCCTGCCCAGTAAAGTGAAATAAGCTAGGCATGGAGAGACATATACCACATGATCTCACTTATATGTGGAAGCTAAAAAAGCTGAAACACACAAGAGTAGAACGGTGGTCACCAGAGGTGAGTGAGGTAGGGTGGGAGAGGAAAGGGGCGACATTGGTAAACACATATGAGTTACAGTAAGAGGAATAAGTTGTAGTGCTCTAATGCACAGTATGATGACTACAGTTAATAATACTGTATTATATATATATTTTTGATACTAGGAGTTGAACCCCATGGCATTCTATCTCTGAGCTACACCCTCAGACCTTTTTAAAATTTTTATTTTTTATTTTGAAACAGGGTCTTGTCGGGCATGGTGGCGCACGCTTGTAATCCCAGCATTTGGGAGGCCAAGACCGGAGGATCCGGGTTCACGGCCAGTCTCAGCTACCTAGTGAGGCACTCCGCAACTTAGTGAGACCCTGTTTCAAAATAAAGAATAAAAAATAGGGCTGGGTAGAATGCCCCTGAGTTCAATCCCCAGTACCGCAAAAAAAAAAAAAAAGAGAGAAACAAGGTCTTGGTAAGTTGCTGAAGGTATCACTAAGTTGTTGAAACTGGCCTAAAACCTGCTATCCTCCTGTCTTAGCCTCTGAAGTACCAGGATTATAGGCATGTGCCACCACACTAGGCCTATTATATATTTCAAAATAGCTAGAAGAGAGAATTTTGAATGTTATCAAAGAAACGACAAATGTTTGTGGTGATAGAAATGCTAATTATCCTGATTAGATCATTATACAATGTATACATGCATCAAAATATCACATCATATCCCATAAACATGTACAATTTGTGCTATTTAAAACTAAAAAAAAAAAAAATAGAAAAAGAAAGAAATCCCAGTGGCTCAGAGATTTATCAGCTAGACACATAACTCAAAACACCAGCTCCATTGATCAGATTGCTTGGCATATCATGGAAACTCAGTAATTGTTGAAAAAATAAATAATAAATAAATGAGTAATGGAGATTTAGAGAGAGAAAATGGCCTCAGTCTGAGCTGGGTTGAGGACACATTCCCAAGGAGGTGCTATCTGAACTAAGACTTCATAATAAATAAAAATTCTCCAGGGAAGCTGGGCAAGGCCGGAGGCGAGCCTGGCAGACAAAAGCATGCACACGTAGAAAGAAGGGGGATGCAGCGCCTTCGGGGAACTGCAGCCAGGCCTGGGGGCGGGAGGGAGGTGGTAAAAGACGAGGCTTGAAGTGTAGGTAGAGCCCAGAGCACAGACAACCGGCTGAGGAGTTTAACACTCCTGCTGGAAGCAGCGAGCCAGGAAGGATTTAAATTGAGGAATAACACAATCGATTGAAGTTGAGGAATAACACAATCATAGTTGTAGTTTGGAAAAATCTCTGTAGCAGCCATCTGGGGGGAAAAAAAAAACTGAGCTTATCAAGAGTGGACACGAGGATGAGAGCCAAAATCAGGCAAAAGAGAAAAGAGAAAGCCAGGCATGGTGGCACATGCCTATAATTACATGTCTATAATTGGGAGGCTGAGACAGGAGGATTGCAGGTTCAAGGGCGAACTCAGCAGCTTGTCAAAGCCCCCAGCAACTTAGTGAGATCCTACTTCAAAATAAAAAAATAAAAAGTGCTGGAGATGTAGCTGAGAGGTAGAATGCCCCTGGGTTGAATCCCCAGTAATACACACACACACACACACACACACACACACACACACACAGATACACACACACACATATACACACACACATGGATTTAAGAAATCCTTCAAGAGAAAGTGGAATAGCCAGGCAGCCATGGTGGCTAACAGAATCTAGGAAGAAAGGGAGAAGAAGGAGGCAGGAAGAAGAACTCAAAGGATTCCAGTTTGTTGAGAGGCTGAGACAAGAAGATCACAGGTTCAAAGCCAGCATGCAGCAACTTTAGCAAGACCTGGTTTCAAAATAAAATAGGGCTGAGGTGTATCCCAGCCCTATTTTATTGGTCACACCCCTGAGTTCAGTCTCCAGTACCACCACCAAAAAGAAAGATTTGAGTTTGAGTGACCAAAATACATGCAGAGAGTCTAATTTGGGAGGTGGTAAGTGCAGACAGCCATGAGTTGAGAAAAAAAAAATAGACATCAGAATTTTTTAAGGAGTTTTACCTTGATGTAACTTAGAATCTGATGGGAAAATGCAACTTTGTGAGGCCCAGGAACACGCCCAGAAGGTTAAGATGTGAGCTTCCAAGAGTCACCACACCAGGAGCTTCTGCTAATCTGAAAGCAATAAATAACAAGTATCAGAGTTTCTGTATGAGCGAATGACATCGCGTGCTAACCGTGTGCTCGGCCTGTGCTCAGTGCTTTACACAAAGCACACAGCTCAGTCTCACAACTCTTCAAAGCAGATGTGATTATCATCTCCATTTATTAGATGAATCGCTGAGATGTAGAGCACTTATGTCATTTTGTCATCAGTCTTTTGTCACAAGCAGCTAGTCAGCCAGCACTGGAGCTCAGATCCTGCCTCCTCTCTAGAACAAAGAGGTTCCAAGCAGGGTCTACCCCAAAACATGCTTTGCTTGGCAGGCAGAGTACTTGGTGGGTTTTTTTGTTTTGTTTTGGTTTTGTGGTACTGGGGATTGAACCCAGGGACATTCTACCTCTGAGCTACACCCCAGCCATATTTTATTTTTTATTTTGAAACAGGGTCTTGCTAAATGACTGAGGGCCTCACTAAGTTGCTGAGGCTGGTCTCAAACCTGTAATCCTCCTGTCTCAGCCTCCCAGCTCCTGGTATTACAGGTGTGTGCCACCATACCTGGTTCAGCATGGTACTTTTCTAAATTAAACTTGAACAACTTTGGCCATAGCCTCTACCCCAAACCCCAAGCTCACCACCCTTCCCAGCTGTGGTTCACCCTCTATCTACATACTGTGATACCACTTGGATGAACTGTCCCATTCACAGAGCCACTTGTCTGGGCCAGCTATGAGCTCCATCAGGGTTTGCCCTGGCTGCAGAGAGCCACCTTCCCCAAGGTCACACCCCTAAGGGGCAGCGCACATCCATTGACTGAGGGATGGGTAAAGGACAAACAAAGGCCAGGCCAGCTGGGCCCCGCACAGGACAACGCTGATGGGCCCTTCCAACCTCAGAGCTGGGATGCTGTGGGGCCATCGGGCAACACACTGCCACTCCACCTTTCCTTCTGCCCAATCCCACTGTCCTCTCCTCCCTTCCACGGTGCTCTTCTCCAGGGTGCTTCTCAAATAAACACTCTGCTGTCCGAACTCCATCCCAGAGCCTGCTTCCTGGAAAACCCAGCCTGGGACACAGAACCTGCCTGTTCCTTGAACACACTGAAATTTGACATCTACAAAAGAGTCCAGCATTGCCCCATGAGATTCCAAATCTTTAAGACTTACAGGACCTTCATATGTGAACAGGAGCCGCTCGGTGGACCCCCACTGCGGGTGAGCCAGTGCATACTCTGTCCAGTCAATGTGACCCATAGGAGCTCGGCCTGGGACTGTCCCCACGTTGGCTCCACCTGCTTTCCCTAGGTCTTTATTTTCTAATGCCTGCTGTCAGTCTCTGAGTCTATAACCTAATCGCTCTAAGCCCTAGCCCCAGGCCAGTTTAACAGAAGGTAGAAACCTTAGGCTTCAATTTAAACTAAAAAAAACCCTCGGGCTGTTGACCAGGCTCATTCCTGCCTGTACTCAGGATAGAGTCCAGTAAACAGGGAAGTTAACACACATCTCACTGGGATGCATTCATTTCTTTAGTTGAGAATTTTGGCCACCTTCCCAAGCAACCTCTGTTAAAAATGCAAATATACTTAACACATACATGTACATGTTCTCAATATCTATGTATTGATAAAAGATGAGAAGAACTCACACCAAAATGTAAATAATTTTCTCTGGGTTATGGGATTGTTGGCATTATTGGCATTTTTTCCCTTTTCCTACACAACTATTTTCTTTCTTCGTGTGTGTGTGTGTGTGTGTGTGTGTGTGTGTGTGTGTGTGTAACTGGGGATTGAACCTAGGGGCCTTCTACCTCTGGGCTATACTCTCAGACCTACTTTACTTCTAATTTGGAAACAGGGTCTTACTAAGTTGCTGAGAGCCTCACTAAACTGCTGAGGCTGGCCACAAACCTGCAATCCTCCAGTCTCAGCCTTCCAAGTACTGGGATTACAAGCATGGGCCACCACCCAGCTTATATAACTGTTTTCTAAGAGTTCAGGTGATTTTATTTTTTTTTTTTTGAAACAGGGTCTTGCTAAGTTGCTGGGGCTGGCCACAAACCTGTGATCCTCCCATCTTAGCCTCCCCAGTACTAAAATTACAGGTGTGCACCACCACACCTGGCTTCCAAGATGCTTTTATAATAGCAAAGAAAATGGTAGTATTATTTTTCAAAGACAAAAGGGTTGTACAAATAACCTTAGGAAAGGACAGACATGAAGATACGAGAGTGAGAGGAGGGATTAACACTTTGCTGTTGATTCATTACAAAGCCAGCCAGCTGATACCAGAAGCACTGAGGAAACGGGCTAATTGCTATTCTCAGACAGGATGGAGTAGTTCTACACTAGGTGAAGCCAGGCAGTGTATGGGTCACAATTTTATGAGTAAGGCATCAAAGTCAACTAGAGGAGGAAGACTTTGCAAGAACAGACATGGATGGCACTGACACGCACCATCCGTGGCTTTCTCGCCTCTTTTGTCCCTGTGGCTCCTATCTCTCTACCAGCCCCCCACGCCATGCAGAAGGAGGGAGCACACAGCCAGAGGTGCTTCTGCTTCTGCCAAGAACCCTGGTCAGCTCACTCCCTCCTCTGGTGATTTTAAGTCTCCTTTATCTCTTGCTCTTGAATTTAGAACCTAGAACTAGAGCAAAGCACTTGACTCCCCTCCTTCAGGATAATCATGATCCATCTCATTCTCTCCAACAAAAAGTTGTCAAATGATATCTTGTAAGAAGCCCTGGATGTAGACTGGGCACCTGCACTGGGCCAATAGACCAAGCCAATATAAAGCTTAATAATTTTATTTTGGCTCAGAAGGACCTGTAGCCAATTAATGAATAAAGCTATGACCAACTAACTGGGTAAGCTGTAACTAGTTGACGGTTCATTGACTAAGCTGAGGCCATTAAGTTGTTTCCTAGTCCTCACCTCTACTTTCCATAAATGCTGTCTGACGGTGTTGTTGGCTGCAGTTCTCAGTGCTCCCGGTGCTGGGAGCTGACCAATTCACAAATCGTGTTTGTATTTTGCTTAGCTCAAATAAACTCTACTAAATTTAACTGGTCAAAGAAATTTTCTTTTCAAAGGAGCCTTCCAAACAGAAACCCCAAACAAGAGGCAAGAATACAAGAAGGGAGCCAAGCCCTCCAGTTGCCTTTTTTATTAATTAATTAATTAATTTGTTTGTTTATTTATTTTGGCACTGGGAGTTGGATCCAGAGGTATTCTACCTCTGAGCTACACCCCCAGTTTGTTTGTTTGTTTGCTTATTTGTTTTAATTTTGAAACAGGGAGAGTCCCACTAACTTTCTGAGAGTGTTGCCAAGTTACTTGAACCTGCAATCCTCCTTTCACAGCCTCCCAAGTACTGGGATCACAACAGTTCCATTGACACCTGCCGCCAGAGACCCACTCTACCTGCATCTTCACCACCCTGGCCCCACACCCTTGCAGCTTTCTCTGGCTGACTGGCTTCTTTCTTCATCTTGCTTCTCACTGTTACGATGTATACCTGAGGTTCACTGACTGCTAACTGGCCTCCAACCCAGCACAGTCCTCCTGTGTGTGGAAATATTTGCACATCTTTCCTTTTGCATGAAAGACAAAGGGGCCTCAGGGCTGAACCCCAGACTCATCTCTGCCTGCTGACGCAGCCCCCATAAGAGCTTAGCATATGCCCAGCCCTGTGTGTCTTCCGCATCTCCAGATGTCACTAGAACCACCTCGTACCCAAGCTTGGCCCGAGAAGTGGGGAGGCAGGGGGAAAACGAAGGAGCCTTAGCCTCTGTCTTTCTGCCCACCTTCTCTCTTCTCTGTCATGGACAAGGTTGGTGCTCAGCCTAGATCCTCTGCATCCCCTTTCCACTATTTGGTGGGATGCCTGGCTTCCCCCAAGGTTTCACCTTCAACAGCCAATACCTGAGGTCTTTTTGGACGAGGTACCAGAGTTTGCTTTGCCTGCATATGTGAAAACTGGGAGTGGCTGAGAATTTGTGTCCTCTACCCAATGGCTAATGGGGGCAGGAATCGGAAAGCCTCCTGTTCCTTGCTTGGGGTTGGAGCAGTTCTGGGGCATGACCCACACTCCAGAGCCCCCCTGCAGGGTCAGGAGGGAGCCCCTAGGGCACCCCTGCACCCCCACTGCTCACCCTGGCCATCTCGAATATGTCACTTGCATTGGAGTCTTCTCGCAGCTCCATTCTGGGGCCACCACTTAAGTCACTCTCCCTCTACCTCTCTTCTTTCTTCTTCCTCAAAGTGTTGAGCTCAAAACTTTTTCTATATTTGACATTTCTTCTATTATAGTTCAACAAACCTCACCTATTGTGGTAGAGAGACCACTGACCACCTTTTTACATCTTCCTAGTGAAATACCAAGAGTGATTCACAACCTTATTTTAGAAAACAAATTTTAAAACCCAGGAAAATCTAATACCCAGGCACCTCTTGAGTTTGTTGATAATAGATGGCTGACAAGAACTTTGGACTAAATTATCTCAGGATTTTAAACTTAGAATAACCCTGACCCCTTTATTGTATTTCATGTCAAACTTGTTCAACTATTTTCAACCAAATTACAAGTTATCCTCCAGATGCTGAATTCGACCTGCTTTTTAAAAATGGGTTAAAGACATTCGACATGCTCCCTCTGATGTTCCATAATTAACATTAACTTAAAAAAATCTGAGCCAGCCCTCTCTGCAACAAACTGCCGATCAAATGTGGTCTGTAGAGACCTAACTGGGTTTGCTTCAGGTTCATGTTGATTCTGAAAGTTTAATATGTTTAAAATGACACAAGAAGCTCCTAACATTGAGCTAATTCCTCCTTCAAATCCATGCTGCTGATTACATGATGCATAAAGAGGTACCATTAAGCTTGTAATTGTTGTAACAAGGAAAAGCTGAAGCCAAAACAAAAAACAAAACAAACAAAAAAAACAAAAAAAAAAACCCTCTTAATGTTGACCAGAAATGGAAAGTCCAAATCCTAGTGGGAAGAAAGTGTGGTACTTGTCTTCCCACCAACATTCTAGATGGACTTTACATAGATCACTTTATAATCTTTAAGTGGAAATGTTCTAAAAAAATCTGGTGGATAATAATGAAGAATCCAGCTGGGCGTGGTGGCGCACGCTTGTAATCCCAGCATTCGGGAGGCTGAGACCGGAGGATCCGGGTTCGCGGCCAGCCTCAGCTATCTAGTGAGGCACTGCGCAACTTAGTGAGACCCGGTTTCAAAATAAAGTAAAAAAAAAAAAAAAAAAAAAAAAATAATGAAGAATCCAATCAGATTAATGTTTATCCCTTGTAAATCCAGGTACCAGCTCCAAAAACCTAGTTAGTAGTGTATTTAATAAGTATAAAGAGCCAGGTGTGATGGGGCACCCCTGTAATCCTAGTACTTGGGAGCCTGAGACAGGAGGATCTCAGGTTTGAGGCCAGCATGAGCAACTTACAGAGACCCTTAGCAACTCAGCAAGACACTGCTCCAAAATAAAAAAACAAAAAAAAATGTCTAGGGGGTTAGCTCAGAGGTATAATGCCCTTTGGTTCGATCTCTAGTGCCCAACAAAGAAATATAAAAACATGGATGGATTCTAAGGCTAATCTTGTGTGTGTGTGTGTGTGTGTGTGTGTGTGTGTGTGTATTCTTTTATTGGTGCATTATAGCCTGACATCATAATGTAGTTCACAGTGGTAGTGACATACACACACACACACACACACACACACAGCACTTGGTAGGCTTTCCCCCAACTCCCTCCCCATTCTCCCTCTCTTTCCCATACAGGGTATTGACATTGGCATTGATATTCTATATATGTACGTAAAGTCTATGGAATTAATGCTTTTATTTATCCTCCTTCTCCCCCTTCTTCCCTTAGACCACCTCCCTCCACTGAAGTTTTTCCTCCATTACCTAAAGCCCTTCTGTATCCTTATTACTCCCTAGCTTCCGCATATTAGAGAAAACATATGACCCTTCATTTTCTGTGACTGGCTAATCTCACTTAGCATAATGTTCTCCAGGTCCACCCATTTTCCTGCAAATGACATAATTTGGTTCTTCTTGATTGTTGAGTAGCATTCCATTGTGTGTATATACCATCATTTTGTAATCCATTGATCTGTTGATGGACACCTAGGTTGGTTCCATACTTTGGCTATTGTGAATTGTGCTGCTATGAACATGGATATGCATATATTACTGTTATTCTCTGATTTCAGTTCCTTTGGAAAGATAACCAGGAGTGGTATAGCTGGATAAGGCTATTCTTTCTGAAAATTAGTAGAGATACCAGACCCAAATTGAGCACTGGAAAACAGACCATCAAATGACAAGTATGTTTTAAATGCCTGTGCTGTGCATCCTCTGAGATGCACAGAGGGATTTGAAGTTATGATATGTATTCACATCATATGCAGAGTTTACATATCATCATTATCTCACTCACCTACCATTGATTGAGTTTCTGGTTTTTACCAAACATTAGGAGACAAATCTTCCCAGTCCAATAGAGGAAAGAAACATGTAAACATACAATTAAGGCGATATGAGGCCTTTAGCACAGCACCTACTAATTTCAGGTGCCTATCCATGTTTGCTAAACTGAATGAGCACAGGTGTTCACATGACCACCAGGAACTCAATTTGGAGTCAAGGGTTCATTGTCAGGAAAGATGAACACTAAGCTGGAAAGTGAGAGAGCTAGTTTAAACTGGATTATTGATCACCTTGTGACCTATGTTGGAATATGACTTTTTTCCTGGCAGACAATTGGAAACGATTGAAGGGTTTTAAGCAGAGGAGTGGCATAATCTGAGTTCTCTGGGCAACAGTAGAGATGATGAACTGAGAAGATGAGTTTGGAGTGAGGAAGGTCAGTTGGAAGGCCACTGCAGTAGTCCAAGTGAAGGATGACAAAGGCTTGAACTCAGCTACAGGTGCCACCGGTGGAGAAGAGGGTACCAAGACGAGTAGGTACAGAATGGACAGAACTTGGAGACTGGATGACGTTCTGAAAGAAAGCACAGAGTCAAGAGTAACTTTGAGAAGTCTCACTGGGGCAAATGCATAGAAAGTTATTTATAAAAATGGACTACAGGAAGAGGCAGGTAACGGGAGCCGCTTCAGACATGCTGGAGTTGGGGAGCCTCTGTGCCATCCAGGTTCAGATCTCCAGGGGCCATTTGGGACCAAGAGAAATGCTTGAACAAGAGATACCTGCTAAAACTCTGGGAGATGTAGCTAAGGACACAAGAGAGTATTTACACATGGAAATAATGAACAAAGATGTGTGGATGGTTTTAATGTACAGAATTGCTCAAGTAGGGTAAGCATAGGTTGAGAATTCAGAGAGCAGGGAGAGCTGTGTCACCTGGCAGAGCGGGGGAAAGGAAACTTGGCCTTGAGGAGAGAGAGAATCTGGACAGTTAGAGGGAGGGCCTTTCTCTGGTCAGATCATACACAGTGCAGGTAAAAAGCTTAGGAGGTGGCCAGGAAAGAGAAGGAACCTGCCTGATGGCATGGGAAGCTTAGCGTTGACGTTAGAGAGTCCAGACCCTGTGGCTGCAAAGTAAAGAGGAAGCGGATAACCAGGGGTCCTGAAAATAAGATCTTTTTGTTGTTGTTGTTTTCTTGCGGTACCGGGGATTGAACCCAGGGGCATTCTATCTCCAAGCTACATCCCCAGCCCTATTTTTTAATCTTTGTTTTGAAACAGGGTCTTACTAAGTTGTGGAGGGCCTCACTAAGTAGCTGAGGCTGGCTTTGAACCTGGATCCTCCAGTCTCAGCCTCCCAAGTACTAGGATTACAAGCATATGCCACCACACCCGGCTCGAAAATAAGATCTTAATGCAATAGAGAACAAGAGTTGTTGCACATTTTGAAGAGAAGAATGTCATGAAAGAAGTGTTGAACCACTCTTACTGTTTGGATCTAAAATGTCTCCCAGACCTCATGTGGTAGACAAGGCAGCCATGTTGGAGGCGGGACATGGTTGCTGGGGAAGGGTCCCCAGGGGTGGAGGAGGGACCGTGTGTGCTCCTCACTCCATCTGCCTAGCTGCAGCGTTGTCTTTCTGACCCCTTGCTCTCTCTGCTCCCCACCATGACACCTTGAGGATGTATAGCCACAGCTCCTGCTTGAAAGCCAGCCCAGAAATGGACCATGACCTCTGAAATCTCCAGATCCATGAGCAAATAAACCTTTCTTCCTCTAAGTGTTGGGTGTTGGGTGTCTGGGTCACAGCGATGGAATGCCGACTGAAATAACCACTAGATCAAAATGTGACTTGTAAAACTCACTCTGTGGGTATTTACGTCTCTGCCCAGTCCCAAGTTATCGTCTCTTCACTAAAGCCCTACATTTAGATAAAGGAAATTTTTACAAAAGATTTTTACAAAAGTGAAGAAGCAGAATGACAGTAAAGTTTCACAATTTCAAGTATCATTACAATAAAGGACTCTGACTAACAAATATTTCCATGTTCCCGCAGATGGTCTGTGGCAAGTGTGTTGCTGAACAGCTTCTGCTCTCTTCCACAATGAGAGATCCTGCCTACCACACGCTTTCCTTTATCCTTCAACACCTAGGGCTCTTTCTCTAATAACTCCAAAATATGTACGAGCCACCCAAAATTGTGGAGTGAGACTGAATACCAGAAACAGGGGCCCCCCTTTTCTTAAGCTAAAAATTTGGTCAAGGGGAACTGGTGATGTAGCTCAGTGGTAGAGTGCTTGCCTAGCATGCCCAAATCCCTGGGTTCAAGCCCCAGCACTGCAAAAAAAAAAAAAAGAAAGAAAAAATGTGGCTGGGAATCTAACAAAGGATTTTCATATTTTTTCTAGATATGAGAGTTAGCTTAGGAGAGATAGAATAACAGGGACCCAGTCTCTTGTGCTCTCACTTTATGTGAGTTAGACACACTGGTGCAATATTTCTACCTACCACCATAGTCTCCTTACCTCTGAACCTCCTGCTATGTGAGGAAAGTTAGCCCTTTCACCTAGTATTTGTGTTATTTATTGTCAAAACTATCCTAATGGATTCAACCTTAAACCTGGGATTTGTGTTCCACACCATAAAAAATAAAGAAACAAAGAAGAAAACAGCACTAAGGAATGGAGAGGCACAGACTCCCTGAGACATTGTTTAAGAACCAAGATTTAGTTTTGCATGAAGCTACCTCCAACTTTTTCAGTTACATGAACCCAAATCCTCCTCCCCCCCCCTTTTTTTTTTAAATTATGGTACTGGGGATTGAACCCAGAGGTATTCTGCCTCTGAACTACACCCCTAGCCCTTTAATTTTTTTTTTTTTTTTTTTTTGAAATGGGGTCTCGCTAAGTTGCTGAGGGTTTTGCTAAATTACTGAGGCTGGCCTCAAACCTGTGATTCTCCTATCTCAGCCTCCTGGATCCTGGGATTGCAGGCATGCACCACCACACCCAGCTAACATTCATTCCCCTTTTTGCTCATGTTAGTTTGAATTGAATCTCTCCCATTTGCAATTTAAAGATACTTAGGCATGCCAAAGGAAGGAGGGAGGGAGGGAGGGAGGGAAGGAGGAAAGCTTTTATTGAGATAATATCCTAGGCATGGTGGCATATGCCTGTATTTGCAGTACTTGGGAAGTTGAGACAGGAGGATCACAGGTTCAAGGACAGCCTTAGCAATGTAGCAAGACTCTCAGCAACCTAGAGAAACCCTATTTCAAAATAAAAAAGGGCTAGGGATACTCAAAGGTAAAATGCCCCTGAGTTTAATCCCCAGTACCACAAGGAGGGGAGGGGGATAATGTTTGGAAAACCCCTAATACAGTTCCTGGTGCATACTAAGCACTCAATAAATGAGGTGGGCCTACATTTGTTTTCTGGGGTTCTTTAACCCTTTAGTCAAATCATCATCAATAATAATATCAAATGAGTATTGAAATTCTCCAACTTCTATTATCTCCCCAATCTTAAATGTTCTACATTGTAGACTACAGACTTGAAATACAATTTATTTAAGCATCTATTTCAGTCCCCAGAGCAAAAGAGGACCAAAAGGGAATAAGGCTATCAGTGAATGAGACTTCCTCTTGCATATTAGGTCATTCTAATATGAATTATTTCTGGCTGTTTCATCCTCCAGTTCTGCCAAATGTCTGGGAGTCGATTAGAATCACATTCAGAGGTCAACTCTGGTTTAGCCTCCTGTCATAGCACATTTGCTTTATGTGCTAATGTTTGTCTACTCTATAAGATGAGAAATAGTCTTCACTGAACCCTCAGTACCTCAGTATCTTACACACTGAAGGCATCCAATAATGTTTGCTGACTGAATAGGTGAATAAATTCAACCTCAAAGTTTCCCTTACTTAATTTATATGAGAAAACAGGGGACCTTCTTTAAAGATAAGCCATGCCAGAAAGCCTGACTATCTCAGATTATTTATCTATCAAGAGTGGGGACTGAAAATGTAGTTTAATTGTAGAGCTTGAGGCCCTGAGTTCAATCCCCAGCACAAAAAAAAAAAAAAAAAAAAAAAAAAAGAAGGTGATCTATTTTCTTATCTCTGGCTGGTTAATTGGAAAAGTAGCTTGGTAACAAGAATTGCTAGGAGGTCTAGAGAACCAGATTCAAGTCTTATCTTCAAAAAAAGACAAATTTCAAATTACAAAACTGGCCAGATGAGGAAATACCCCTCCACCATGCATGGAAAAAAATACCATCATGGTCACAGAGCCAACAAAAACGGGAGCTCTGTTCCTGGCATGTTCTCAAATGTTCTTCATGGCTAAATTTCTGACTTGCATCTGATTGGAAGAGTCTGGGTCCCATACTTGTGTCCCAGGTGCACAAAGGTTTGAAATTTTAGTCTGTTCTACATTTAAGGGGGCAAAAAATTCACCATAGGAGGGGTTTCCCTAAATATAGAAAGGCCACCCCCCCAAAAATGATGAACAATCATGAATATGACACATGTCCGTTGTCTTTGGGACTTGGAATTTTAGGCAAACTTCTCTGCATGATTGTTTCCTATATCGTCTGGACCAAAGTCCCCAAAGAAGGCAATAATTCACTCCAGGTCCCTCTGAGCTGACTCTTTAAGCTATTCTCCCCTAGTCTTCTCTCTGGCATTGGCCACCAAGGCCACCAAGGCTGACTATAGTGGATCAGGAAGGAAATTAGGAAGAAATGTAAGAGAGGCATCTGAGCTTGGCTAAGAAACTTGTCTCAAATAATAGACCAAAGGTGAATGCTGAGCAATTTGTACCTGTTGTCCTACAACCTTGTGAGGTGGGTAGTGTTTCCTTTCACTCTACATAAAGATAACTGAAGAACAGAGGACTCTGTTTAGCCTGTGAAGAACAGTACAGATGGTCCCCAATTTATGCTATCTCAACTTATAATTTTTTTACTTTACTCTGGTGTGGAATGCCATTTGTTTTGTAACTAACAATGACTTTGGCTTAAAGTAATAATGGCTGCATTGTTTTTCACCTTTGGTACTGTGTCAACTTTTTGTTGCTGTGATGAAAATACCTTTCAAGAACAACTTAAAGGAGGAGGATAAAATCGTTTCGGCTGGTGGTTTAAGAGTACTCAGTTCATAGTTGGCTGACTACATTGCTCTGGGCCTGAGATGAAGCAGAACATCATGGTGAAAAGACGTGGCAAAGAAAAGCTGCTCATATTACAGCAGCCAAGAAGCAGAGATCGAGGCAGAGGAAGGGAGCAGAGACAAGATAGAGTCCCAGAGGACAGCCCTCAGTGACCTGCCGCCTCCAAGTATGCCCTACCTGCCCACAGCCTCCACCACCTCCCAGCAGTCCATTCGGCTATCAATGGAGTCGTCCGTTGATGACGTCAGAGCCCCCGTGAGCCAATCACTTCCCAAGACCCCCGCTCTGAACACTGCCACACTGGACACCAAACCTTCAACACACGAGCTTCTGGGGGACCTTCCAGGTTCAAACCATAATGGGTATTCAGTCAGTAACATGAGGCCTTCAACATTCTAGTATAAAATAGGCTTGTGATAGATGATTTTACCCAACCACAGGCTAATGTAAGTGATCAGAGCATGCTTGAGGAAGGCTAGGCTAAGCTATGATGACTGGTAATTTTGGTATGTTAAATGCATCTTTGACTTATGATATTTTCAACTGATAATGGGATTGCCACCCAAACATAAGTCAAGAAGCGTGTACCCAGCCAGGCGTGGTGGCGCATGCTTGTAATCCCAGCATTCGGGAGGCTGAGACCGGAGGATCCGGGTTCGCAGCCAGCTCAGCTACCTAGTGAGGCCCTCCACAACTTAGTGAGACCCTGTTTCAAAATAAAGAATAAAAAATAGGGCTGGGGGTATAGCTCGGAGGTAGAATGCCCCTGAGTTCAATCCCTAGTGTTGTGGGATAACCCAGTCCCACACGTGGGTCCTTGGCATCCATGATAAAAAGAATTTTAACACGTGCCATTTAGGAACAAAAAAGTAGGAATTTATTTAGGAAAATAAGGGAAAGGGGAAAAAAAAAAAAACAGGTGAGTGGGCATCTTCCTGTCCTGATGCGCTTCCCAGGTCCCAAGAGAGCGAGGCGTGGTTTACTCCTTTCCTTTATAGGCTTTTAAGAGGGCTGGGCCCAGAAGAGGTCTGGACCTCCTCCTTCTTCAGGAATTGGTGGGTGCAAATTGAGTAGGTGGTCCAAATTGAGTCCTTCCTCTTTCTCAGGTTTCAAGATAGGTCTGCCCTTAGCTGTAAATTTCCAGTGTCCTTTGTCCTGGCTTTTAGGTGGGGGGCAGGGCCTAAGGAACTTCCAAAGGTGGAATGGAGGCTGTTGTGCTTTAGTTCCAGGTGTTTACATTAAAGTGATATCTGTATTTTTTTTTCCCATTTGTCTCCTTCCTGCCTAATTATTTCTTCTATCCTACATCACTAGTACCGCAAAAAAAAAAGAAAAAAAGAAACGTGTACCCAGGATCCAATACCACATATGCAGGTCCAACTCCATGCTGCCCATCTACTCTGAAGGATCCCATTGCATTCTGACATTTTTATTTTAAGTCCTCTATTACTTATGTATTTAAAACTTCTCAAACTTTATGTATTTTCCTTTTCCAACTGTTTATTATAGTAGATTTTCCAAGAATCCTTCTTGAGCAAAAATAATATCAATTTTACAAAAACTTAAATCATGTACATTTGCTGCCTTTACTGACCTTGAGTCCCATGTATCACAGTTGTTGGGAAGGGTTTCTGTGAAATAACTCAAGCAAATAATTATGGCATGCCACATAATACATATATAATGCTCTTTAAGCAGCATAGCAACATTTACCCTTGGAGACACCCGCATTCTGTAATTACTGCTTATATGAAAATAAAACTCAGCTGAAAGCTATGAGAAAAATCAATTCAAAATAGAACATCCAACTTGCCAACACTGTGGAGATGTTTACCAATATGTACATGCCATTTATGTGTACTGCCCACTGGAAAAAAAATACTAACAGTTCACAAATTGCTCTAAGAATAAATATTATTGACAAGGTAACAAAATGCAATTGAAAAATGCAGTCAGCTCAATGATTTGTTGCCAAATTATCCACTGTAATCAGTAATGACTGATTTCAGGATTTCTAGTGAATGCTAAGTGTATTTTGTTGATATCCCACAGTGATGCTGTCTGGCTTTGTCTCTTGCTATCTGTTAGACTTGGTAATTATTTTACTTCTCTAAGCCTCCATTTTCCCATTTTAGAATTAGTATATCTCAGGACTCTGAGAGCCAAACTAAAGTTATTAACCCACAGGCATATAATAAGTATTAATGTACATTAACATACATCCACATTCAAGGGTAGGAATAAATATTGCTTGTCAGATAAACTGACATTCTTCCTTTAAGTGGATCACGAGGAGATTGGCTCAAGACTGCAAACATGCAAAAACCTTCTCCCTGGGTCAAATCCCCATAAATGAAAAGAAAAATATTTTAATTGGAAACAGCACTAGAAAATAAGACCTGATGCCCTTGATAATACAAATATTATAGAAGTGTGAGAAAAAATTGAAAGCAGACAAGTTTATATTAAGGAAGAAATCATAGCCAAAACAGACATAAGATGGAATGGATGAAGAAAGCAAAAGTGACTCCAGGCTCCAAGCTGAACAGCAAAAAAGAAAAAGAACAAGCAAGGATCCAGGTCAACCAATCAGAAGGTGACTGGTCCAGGTCAAGACATCCAGGAACTTTGAACACCTTGTCCCTCTCCTTGTGGTGCCACCCAAGTTCAGTAGAGGCTTCTTTCCCAAGAGAGGAAGAGTATACATCCAGGAACATGTCGGTGCTGGTACTCAGACCTTGGGACCATCCTTACTGCCACCCAGAAGGAAGAGAAAGCCTCATTGCCATAGAGGCTACCGGCCACAGTCCTGCCTGGAATCCTGGAAACAGTCCAAGTAGCCATATATGTTCTGATCACAATGACCAGGACTAAGACCCTGGGACTGCTCAACTGGGGTTGCTGATGAAGACATGCCCTGTTGTGACTTCCCGGCCAGCTCTAGCTGCCAGCTCTCATGAGATAAGGAAATAGGACTTAGATATAAACCTTGACGGTCCAGAGGGTGGCAGTTTCTCATCTAGAACACTCCACCTCCCTTCTCTCAGGTGTGGCGCTTTTACTTTCGCTTTGCAATAAATCCTACTTTAGCAGCACACATCCAGGTTTTCTGGCTCTTTATTTCTATACTGAACCAAGAAAAGGGCCTATGGCAAATCCCAATATATAGCAGACAGAGTTCTGTGAAGAATATCCTTGGGAATTTGATGAGGGATTGCATCAAATCTGCAGATCACTTTGGGTGACATGGCCACTTAACGATATCAGTTCTCCCAATCCATGAACACGGGAGGTCTTTCTATTTTTTGTGTCTTCATCAATTTCTTTCATCAACATTTTGTACTTTTCTTTGCAGAGGTCTTTTACTTCCTTGGTTTAGTCCTAGGCTTTTTTTTTTTCATTCTCATCAAATTCATTATTGTTGTGTAGAAAAGCTACTGATTTTTGTAAGTCAGTTTTGTATTCTGCTACTTTACTAAAGTTGTTTATCAGTTCTAATCATCCTTTGGTGGAGTCATTAGGGATTTCTAAATATAAAATCATACGGGGCATAGTGGCACACACCTGTAATCCCAATACTTGGGAGGCTGAGACAGAAGTATCACAGCTTTCAGGACAGTCTTAACAACTTAGTGAGACCCCGAGAAACTTAGCAACACTCTGTTTCAAAATAAAAAAGCTTGAGGGTAGAATGTCCCTGGGTTCAATCCCCAGTACAAAAAAAAAAAAAAAAAAGTGTCCCTGAGCACACCTGTTGACTTCCCAGACTATGTCCAAGTCCTATCCACATTTCCTGCAAATGCCCTGACTGGCCATCCTCTGGGCCTTGGAATATACACCTGAACAGGTACGTTCACTCTTGAGAAGATGTACTCAGAAACAAGAGCCATGCAGGTTCTAGAAGTTAACTCAATGCCATTTTCCCAGGGGATTCTGGGACATCGGTTGCCCCCAGTGGTGTCTATACTTGGGGAGAGAATATGAAGGCTCTGGGGACATGTCCTTTCTGGCCTCAATGGATCCCTTGATGTATTGGGTGGGCATAATCATGGGAGAGTCAGAGTGTAGTCCTTGAGCAAAGGGCCCAGGACAAGAGCCCCTTCAGGTGAACAGAAGGTGCTTAGTAACTGCAAGAGGGACAGGCACAAAGTCCTAATCATGTATCCACAAATACACATGCACCCAAACCTGGAAAGGTCACTGTCAAACTAGTGACACCCAACAATAGAGAGAAAAATCTTGAAGTTAGCCAGAGAAAAAAGAAACAATTGCAGAGGAACAAACATAAAATTACAGTAGACTTCTAATCAAAAATTATGTGAGCTAAAAGACAGTAAGGTGACATCTGTAAAGAATGTAAAGAAAAATAATTAACCCAGAATTCCATACCAAAAATAATATTATCTTTTTTTAAAAAAGACAGAAATGTATGGAAGATATTTTATATGAAAACATTTTATCAGAGATTTATTTAATGTTCTCTAGAAATAGGGGATAGTTGAAAAAATGGTAAATTGTTATTAATTATTGAATCCAGGTAATGGATACATGGGAATTCATTATAAAATTTACTCTATTCTTGAATATGTAATAAAAAGAAAGCTTTCAACAGGTGTGGTGGTGCACAATTGTAATCCCAGTACTTGGAAGACTGAGACAGTAGGATTGCAGGTTCAAAGCCAGCCTCAATAATGTAGTGAAATTCTCAGTAACTTAGTGAGATTGTATTTCCAAATAAAAAATAAAATAGGTCTGGGAGTATAGCTCAGAGGTAGGATGCCCCTGGGTTCTACCCCCAGCACCACAAAAATAAAATAAAATAAAGAAAGAATTTTAAAAGAGAAAAGCAGGAGGGAACAATGAAAGGTGCATTAGAGCAGATTTAGAGACCAGAAAAAATACTATTCGTAAGTTATAATATTTCCCTTTAATCTTTCTAAGATATTTATGCATCCATTTGTTTTTATAAAACAATTAGTACTAGAACATACTTATTGTCCCCATATCCTTAAAAATTCCCTAGAACATATTTCTAATAGCTACTTTTAAAATTTTTCTTTTATTTATTTATTTATCTGGTACTTAGAATTGAACCCAGGGCATTCTACCTTCAAGCTACACCTCCAACCCTATTTTATTCTTCATTTTGAAACAGAGTCTTACTAAGTTGCTGAGGGCCTTGCTAAGTTGCCCAGGCTGGCCTCAACCCTGAGATCCTCCAGACTCAGTCTCCCAAGTACTAGGGTTCCAGGCATGTGCCACTACACCCAGAAGACCCTGTTTCAAAACAAAATATAAAATAAGGCTGGGGGTGTAGTTCATTGGTAGAGCACACCTGGGTTCAATCTTGAATACCACAAAATAAGAATCAGACAAAATTTAAGATAGTCTAGTGCAAAGTCACAAACTAATTTGCAGTGAGATTCTAGATCCAGATTATAGTACCGGTTAATTAGAACAAACATGCTGCTTAGATTCTAGAGAACTAGAAGAGTAAGTCATCTTTGTTAAATTATTGAAATAAATAATTTACAAAATATCAAATGGTGGAATTGTACAGGGTTGATATATGAGATAGATCTATAACAAATGCTTTAAAAATCCATTTCTCTCCACATGAACATCATCTTTCACTTAGTAGGGCTATTATTTCTAAAAATGTTTCTGTAATTCTCCTGTCTTTAAAGCTTATTTAGAATAAATTATCTAAAAATAAACCTTTTTTTTTTTAATGGTGCTGGAGATCAAACCCAGGACCTTACACATGCTAAGCAAGGATTAAGCTCATAAGTATTCTTTTGAATAGCATCAGTGGTGGGATATGCTTTTCTTTAAACATTTTGCAGTAGCCAAATGACTTTGATCCCAACCTACAGAATAAAGATGAGTGAACAGACTGGGTCAGAAAGAAGATGTATAACTAAAGGAATTAGAGTAGCTTTCTCATGCAACCAGTAATCTGACTTGGGCAGCATGTCATGTCACAGAAACCGAATTTAAAGCTTCAAGCTTAACCTTGCAAATTAAAAAAAAAAAAAAGTCAATAAAATTTTTTTCAACATGACTTTAAATATTTCTGCCTGTATATTTGTGAAAACATTTCCTACTGTAAATTAGTCAGTTTTCTTTGTTAAAGCAACCATCAAACATATGTTTTTTAAAGAAAGTAAATGGGTTGCTGTTTTATAATGCAAAACATCATCTCTGTTACTTTCCTCAGAGTAGACAGAGGTTAAGCACCTCAATTCCAGCATACAGGGTTTTTGTTTGCTTGCAATATCCCATTGAACAATGTTCCTGTTCTAGGCAAAAATAGACCCTGATAAAATACCATATTAAATACTGAAGTTACTTTCCAATGAGAACCTAGTCCTAAAGCATTGGGTCCATGAAGCTGCATGGACGGGTAAGAATGCTATAGTAGATTCATAAAAGGCCAACAGCTTATGAAATAAATGCAACCACAATTCAAGATTTTTGTGATTTGTTTTGTTTTTGATACAGAGAATTGAACCCAGGGGTATTCTATCTCCGAGCTGTACCCTTGGCCCTTTTTAATTTTTGTTTTGAAACAGGGTCTTGCTAGGTTGCAGAGAGTCTCACTAAGAGGGAGTACAAGTCTGCATCACCATGCTTTAAATTGTACAATTCAAAAAAATTAATAAACCATTAACCAGTATTAATGAATTAATCATCAATTAATTGGTCTTAAAGAATTTCTAGATCTGTACCAGTCAGTCAACATCTATAAGATATTGTCGAATGATACAAAAATCAAGAAAGGTCAGTTTATGATTCACTTGCTACACTCGAGACCAAGTTTGTCATATAATAAGAAATTTATTTCTTTATACCATAAAGATAGATTGTCAGGGAAAATAAAGTAGGAGATAGTAACATATGCAGAAAGATTTCTAATTCCTCCAGATATAACATCCCACAGAATAACTTCAATATTTTGCTTAAAGTAAATTCTAAAAACGTAAAGTATACCTTATATTTACATGATCGATATAAACATAAAAGGTAAGTAATGCCCAATTAACAGTTTTGAATGGCTTTATATTCTTGCTTCTCCAGGACTCTTGTCCCACTCAGTAGTAAATAACTGACAATATACTGAGAACTTGCACAGAAAGCATTTGTTAGGTTTCAATATAGAATGTCTCCGGAAGAGCTCATGTATTAATGTTTGGAGTTGATATAATTAAGTCATGAGGGTTGTAATCTCATCAGTGGATAAATTCATTGTGATGGATTTACTGGGTGGTAGCCTAGACAGGTGGGGTGTGTCTGGAGAATGTGGGTCCCTGAGGGTGTGGTCTTGGGGATTGTGCCTGTGTCTTTGAAGCCCCTTGCTTACTGGCTCTCTTGCTTCCGGCCGCCATGATGTGAGAGCAGAGCCTTGCTCTCTCCCTCTCTCTGCTTCCTGCCACCATTTCCTAAACTCCACAGACCCAGCCTCACATGGACTGAACCCCAAATCTCCAAAAACTGTGAGCTAATAAGTCTTCCTTCCTCTAAGTTGTGTGGTCAGTTGTTTACAAATAACAACAGCGAGAATGTTGACCAAAACAGTATTCAAGTAAAAAGTCTTCAAAAAGCAAATTTATTGCTGTAAAAAAAAATAGGACCAAAGGAACAGAAAAATGTCACTGATATGAGCACCTACCAACCAGTCTGTGTCCAGAGTCTCCTTTCTACTCACAAGCCTGGGTTTTCCCGCAGTTCAGAAACAGGCATTATTTCATAAATTCCAGGAGGCAAATGGTCTAAAATAAATTTAATTACCCAAAAATATAATTTTGCATACTTATAGGCTCTAGAGACTTTGGTTGAATTTGCCTCAAAGATTAATGTATTATTCTTACCTGTGAAAAATCTATCTGAAACCTTCAGAGATACAAATTTTGGTTTTTTAATGACCCATTAGCTCAGATATTAGATATTTAGTGTCCAAATTGCTAAAAATCTGGAATGAGCTCAACAATATTTTCTTCAACTTGGATAATAACGTAAGATTTTCCGTCCTAGACACTTGGGTTTGAATGGTGTGCATTTCAGCATACACTGTCATCGTTGGACAGAAGCACACTGAAATGATCTTCAGCAAATCTGCTTCCAGCAGCAGGTCAGAAGCATTTTAACTGCTTATTCCAAAAACCCACAGAGATAGCCAAAGTTGTGCAGGAAGTATTTTTTAAATGTTTTGAAAAATATTTAACTCTTTTCAGTAGCTGGAAGCTATAAATAATAACAAGATTCTTCTTGCCCATTCTTGGCCAAAAGTCTCACAATTTCCATTATACAATTTAATCTTTCTTTCTATCCTGAAAACTTATAAGAAGACTTATTAAGTACCTTAATGTAAAACTAAGTTTTGGGGTTATTTCATTTCTTTTTGTTGTGTTTTGCTTTGTTTTGTTGGTGTACTAGAGATTAAACCCAGGGGCATTCTACCTCTGAGCTATACCCTCAGCCTTATTTTATTTTATTTTATTTTTATTGTGAAACAGGGTCTCACTAAGTTGCAGAGGGCCTCGCTAAGTTGTTGAGGCTGATCATGAATCTAAGATCTTTCTGTCTCAGCCTTCTGAACTAGGATTACAGGCATGTACCACCATGCCTGGCTCTAAAACTAAGTTTTTTATTGAGTTAGAGCTACATGCAGCTCTATAGAGCTTTAAGTGTACACTTGAAAAGCAATTTAAAAGTTAAAAAATCCTGAGCCGGGCGTGGTGGCGCACGCTTGTAATCCCAGCATTTGGGAGGCTGAGACCAGAGGATCTGGGTTCGCAGCCAGCCTCAGCTACCTAGTGAGGCACTCCGCAACTTAGTGAGACTCGGTTTCAAAATAAAGAATAAAAAATAGGGCTGGGGGTATAGCTCGGAGGTAGAATGCCCCTGAGTTCAATCCCCAGTACCGCAAAAAAAAAAAAAAAAAAAAAAAGTTAAAAAATCCCTATCTAGATAGATACAGATAATTCATACAGTAACAAAAATTACCTTACTATTCAGTAACGTAAAAATAAAAGTATCACAATAGGATGAATGACAAAGGTGAGCTCCATTGTTCCCTTTGATATGAATATTAGGATAGAAGCTTTTTGTTGTTGTTTCTGTTTTGCTTTTTCCTTCCTCCTACTTACAGCAAGCCTGGTGGTTATAGATGCTAGAAGATGTGGTCTAATTCTGTGGAGAC
>PVLC010009366.1:0-54327 GCA_004027655.1 Graphiurus murinus
AAAAAGTATCAGGCCAGCTTTCATGAGGTATATGGAAAGTTACCATTAGATGAAAAGAGAAGCTTTATAGGAGGCAAGCTTTGTAGTTAAGTTATGCAAGAATCAACTGGTCACCAGCGGATACAATATTTAGTTACTATACTTCTTCACTGATGCTTGATTCTTCATAATAAGAAAAATTAATCTATTAAATATTCCTGTGTGGAAAGCTACTTTGATGTAAAAAGATTGGTGCAGTCCCCAGTCCCAAAAATATCTGGGTATTTATTGTGTTATAGAGCTTCATTTTCCAAATCCACCCAGCCAACACCATCAGCCATAGGACTCATCTTTAAGACATCTGGTGAGCCCATTAGTGGTGTGACATGAAGCATTTCATATGAAATCACTTGAGTCTTTCCATGTTCATGCATGCTCTCAAAAACAGCCTCTTATTTATCAGCTCAGACTACAAGTTTTGCTAGGCATTGATGGTGAAGTTCCTCTCCTTAATGATCTCCTGTAGGACATCTACATATGTCAACATCCAAAATTGATCTAGGAGGAGTGTTAAAAATGATATTGGTCTTGGATCTCTTCCCTGTTTTCCTGAAATAGACTTCTGATAAATGCATGATTTTCTGGGGGGCTCTGGCACATTTTGTTGGGAAGGGAATGACGGAGTTGCCCTTCTTGTTTTAGTCCTAATTGAATTGAACCCTATTTTAGGATGAATGTGTTCTTTAATCTTCTCATAGTCCAACTAGATTCTCTAAGCAATGCTAAGATATTTGTAGGAAGTCCCTTAGCTGTGTGGATGCAGTTCATGTCTGGGTTCAGCTCTGCCTCTCTAGCTTTGATCCACTCTACACCAGATGGAATTACACTTGCTTATGAGATGATCAGATAGGGACAAGTGTTTGGCACCAGCACCAACCAGCCTCTACACTGGCTGGTAGAAATATCTCTTGCTGGGCTCAATGGTGGCCACATTCTCCACACCTACTTTCTTCCTCACATGTGCAGCCATGGTGATTTTGTTGCTGTCCCATCTATCACCAGCCCCTTATAGGGTGCTTGTTTGTAGTGCTGGTCTCCTTGTGCAGATGAAGGGGACCTACCTGCTTAGTACCCAACCTGAGGAGGCAGGCAAAGATGGCAGGACACCATGGTGACCAATGGAACCACCTTCAGGCTGGATCAGGGGCTCTGGTTCAAGATTGAGGAGCCATGTCTAGTGATGGCCTCTTTTGCTGGCAGATTTTCAAGGTAGTGGAGGGCATCATGCGGTGAGAGAGAAAGGGCCAGTCATAGTTAAGTTATAGTTAACGCTAATGTTTGATCATTGCAATATTGGGATGTTCAGTAAGTTGGTTACTTGGTTATTTTCCCCTTGTTTTTTTTATTATTTTGTATTATTATGTGGCATACTTACTAATTTTGTATCAAATGCCAAATGTTGTATATCAAATATCATAGAAGTTCTAGGTGATATTATCCACTTCAAGAAAGATTTTTTTTCCAGGCATGTAGATAAGTGATAAGCAGAGTATCTTCTCCCAGTCAGTGCTGTGCTTCAGGCATTGTTAGGTCTGATCTATTTTTGGTTTGCCATCACTCCTAGGACATTTTTTCTTCCCTAGAATATAGCCCTTCTGGAATCATAACAGAAAACCTCTGCTCAGTTCTTTGGTCTCTCAGCCATTATTTTCTGTTTGATTTCTTGGTGTTTCAACCTGAACACTCACAGTTTAGGATTTGATAAATGTTGTAAGAGAAGCTGCACACAGAATTTGATCTCACTTTGAGATATTGGTCCCTTGAGTCTCAGGTGATTTGGGGTCCTGAATGCCAACCTATTTTCTCAGACTCCTGAAGCTGTTGTAAGCTTCAGGCCACAGCTTTCTACTGGGCTACAGCATGTCATGCTGAGAAGTGGCATATTCCCTGAGTAAAATGCAGAGACAAATGTACAACTCACCTCAGTCATTTCCTTTCTCTCTGGAAACGTGGCCCCTCAAGTTCCAGCTGCCATCATTGTTCACTGAGGCCTCTAGACTGTTGCTTCTGACCTTTTATCCAGATTGCATAACAGTTCCTGATAAAATGATTAATAAGATGCAAACTGTTGCATCGAGGGTAGAAGAGGTTCAGGATGCTGCATATCATTTTATCTTCTACAAATCAGCGAAGTCAGTCTGACATGAAATCAAGTCTCAGGAAAGTCAGGTTACCTGCCATGGCATGACACAAGCCTGATAAATAAGTGGTCCTGGGATTTAGGCCAGTGATTCAACTCTCCTCTGACCATCACACAAAGCCAGAAGTGTGTTTCATATTGGTTTTGACTCAGGGTTATTAAACCATTCCTTTTTAATCCTTTTGTCTTAAATATGTATTTTCTTTCCTTATTAATCTGTTCTGGCAAAAGAAAATTCTGAGTTTATTAACATTATGTCATAACAAATCTATGCTTTTAAAATAGACACAGATGCATGAAGCCTGTACCTTGTTTCATTTTACTTTGGTGGGTCACGTAAGAATCTGCTGCCTGGCTTTCTGTGGAGTGTGGAACATAGGCTCTTTTCTTCAGTAGATGCAAATGGTTTATCTAGGGGTCTGGGACCCTGATTTGAGTCTTTATTGTCACACTTTTTCTATTACCTGGAAACTTTGTGTCCCAGTGCTGCAGATCTGTAAGAAGACTTTCGGCATACACATGCTTCTAAAATCTTAAAGCTATCCTTTATCAAGCTATTGAAAGGATGCATGGGGAAAGGATGCATGTAAGAAGGAAAGATCAGGCAAACTGGGCATGCCTGTAATCCCAGTACTTGAGAGGCTGAGACAGAAGATTGCAGATTTGATGCCAGCCTCATCAACTTACTGAGACCCTCAGCAACATAGCAAGGCCCTGTTTCAAAATTAAAAATAAATAAATAAATAAATAAAGCAGGGTTTGGGGTTGTATTCAGAGGTAGAATGGGTTTAATTTCCAGTGCCACTGAAAAAAAGAAAAAGAAAGACGAAGCTCAGGGAAATCACGTACCTTTATTATGTATCATATTTCAACGTGAAGGCAGAAGGTAGTGGTAGAGTTCAACTTTGAGAATTCCACAAAAAGGACAACATGATTAACATAGTGTAAACCCATGGCATCCATTAGCATAGTGTAAACCCATGGCAGGGTAAGAATAATTTCAAGTCAAAATTTTAAAAGATTATTCAAATTTCATTAACATACTATTTCTAGATAATATTTGCAAGTCCTTTAAATATTTTCAAAGTACTGTAACAAACATTAGACCACTGGATCCCCACAAATGCCCTGCCAGATAAGCAGAACAGTTTTGTTGTTGTTTTTGCTGCTGGTGGTTATATTATCTTTAATGCAAGTTACTAGTATTTGGTAACTTTTAAAACATCATACCTAGCCGGGTGTGGTAGTGCATACCTGTAATCCCAGTACTTGGGAGACTGAGATAGGAGGATCCCAGATTCAGCAACTTGGCAAGGCCTTCTGCAACTTAGTGAGACCCTGTTTTGAAATAAAAAATAAAATAGGGCAGGGGTGTAGCTCAGAGGTAGAATGCCCCTGGGTTCAATTCTCAGTGCCATAAAACAAAACAAAAATCATACCTATACCCCTGGCTCTTTTTTATGTTAAAATAGGGTCTTATTAAGTTGCTGAGTGTCTTGCTAAGTTGCTGAGGCTGATTTTGAACTTGTGATTCTCCTGTCTCAGCCTCCTAAGTACTAGGATTACAGGTGTGCACTACCACACCTGGTCACAGCTTCTTTTAACCTCTTTGTTTCATTTTAAAATTATAATTAGTTACTCACATTAACTGTACAGATTCTCTGTGAGGTTTTCATATATGCATATATCATCCTTTTTCAATTCTACCCACTCTAATATCCTCTCTTGCCCTCTCCCCAACCCTTTACCTTTTATTTAAGCAGAACAAATCTTATTCTCTATTTTAGAGTCGAGGCTATAGAAATTGTTACTTGTCTATAGGAATCTGGTAGAACTGGGACTTGAACCTGGGTCCTTGTCTCCTCCTCCTCCTCCTCCTCCTCCTCCTCCTCCTCCTCCTCCTCCTCCTCCTCCTCCTTCCCTTTCTCTTTTCCCTTCCCCTTCCCTTTCCCCTCCTTCTCCTTCTTCTTCTCTTGAATCGAATCCAGGGGCACCCTACCTCTGAGCTACATCCGAAGCCTTATTTTACTTATTTTTATTTTGAAACAGGGTCCCACTAAGTTGTGGAGGGCCTCACTATGTTGTTGAGGCTGGCCTCAAACCTGCGATCCTCCTGTTTCAGCCTTCCAAGTACTGGGATTACAGGCATGCTCCATCATGCCCGGCTGGTCCCTGGGTCTTCTAACATTTGACCCCAGTCTGTTCTGTTAGACACAGTCCCTGATAGGTAAGGGGACCAGGAAAGGGCTCATTGGAGGCTGTGCTTTTGTCTAACTCCAGAAGGGTTGGTGAGAGAGATGATTTGGGGCCACAGGAGCTTTTTTTGCATGTCACTCAAATTATCCCACATACCTGATCATTTCCCATCTACCCTAGTTCCCTTTCCTACTTCATTAATGGGAGCTCCTGGAAAAGTGCCCTTGTAGTCAATGAGATAGGAGGTCTCTCACAGACTTTTTACATTAATAAGGTCTTTGCCTGGGGGAAATTCAGAACAATCATCCGCCCTATTGGAGAAGGTAGCAGTAAGAGTCTTAACAATTTCTATTTTCTCAGAGGCGAGGCCCTGCACATACCTTAAAGAAACCCAGTGTTCTATGGAAGAATAATATTGAACAGGGCAAGGAAAGTGCAGCTCGTGAGTCATAAATATTTACATTTCATGGAGCCTTGGGTAAGATCAAGGAGGCTGAGCAGCAAGACTTTATGTGAGGCGGAGACAGCATATTCTCTGAAAGATCCAAGGTGATGCTGCTCAGACCTCTAGGAAAACATAAACAAATTTTCTTTAAAGCATTTTCTCACCTGCTAAAGATCCATTACATCCCTTTAAATCCCTTCTTATTTTTTGCTTTGATTCTGTTTTTGTCATTTTAGGGCCAGGATATGTTCAGGGAAGTTTTAACAAAGAATGCCTGGCACTAAATGCATGAAAACTAGAAATAGTGAACCAAACATTCATTCATCTATTTCTTTTCAGCCAAATCACTTAAAAACTGACAACAGATACAAATCATGAATGTACCCTGGAGTTTGGTATCATTTAAGAATGCATTGATGTGGGATACTTCATTTGATTAGGATTCAGTTATAATTTTTAATGTATCTTTGTTTTATTTGCATAACAAGGTTATGAATGATGTGGCAGCCAGAGCCAGACGTGTTGGCTCCAAGCTTTGCAATTTAAGAAGGGAGTATTTTGCACAAGGGGTGAGGGGAAAATTCACTCTTATAATATGCATAGCTTGCTGAAACCTGAGTTTCCCAGATTGTCTTCCTTGAGCTCCCATATCTGAAAGAATAAAGGAAAAGCAGGAGGCTCACAGAGGACTTAGAGAGTGGATTAGCTTTCTTAAATGCAGTGAATACATCCCCAGAGCAGGAACATTCCCATGATGCCCAGCTACTGCCCAGGGTTTCCAGGGCCTGCATGCTCTCAGCCTGGAAGAGATGGATTGGGTAAAGTAATATCATCGGCTAATATTTTCTAACATCCTATTCATTCAGAAATGGATAAGAGTTGGAAATTGAGCTTTGTTACCATGACTGTCACCTCAGTTATGTAGACAAGTTTGTGTAAAGTAAGGGGGATTTCTCCCCCAGAAGTCCTTTATTTCCATTTAAGCTTTCTGATCACACTCTATCCAGGGGGTCTTGCATGTCTCAGGCCCAAGGGTGACTCCTTCATGGCTCTTCTGGACATAGGGAGTCAGAATATCTGACTCTAAGGTCATATATAAGCAATTTTGATATGTTCCTTATTGCTTTTTTTTTTGCCCAAATTTACATAAAGACTTAAACCTAAGTGAGTAAATGTCTAATCCCAACATTTCACCTTGGTTGCTGCTAAGCAGGGGAATCTGCCTTAACAGGCTGCCTTTTGGAATAAATAGTGTTAGCACTTTAATAGTGACCATTATAACTTAGTTTTCAGAGAAATAGCAGGGGCTTCATGAACATGGACAGACCATGAGGGGAGATTTATTTGGGATTGGGAAGCATTTTAGGGGTATTCAAGATATTGCATATGTATGACTACCTATTGTAACTAAGCATAAGATTGTCTCTGCACATAAACCTTGTGAGGCTTAATGTATTGATAAAATTACTGAAAAAGCAGACTGAAATGTGATTGCCTCGGTTTCAACCAGCCTGAGGCAAGGGACTTAGCTGGAAATTGCCATTTGGCTTTCCAATCTATTAAGGGCCTTTGAGATTTGCCCTTTGCTGCCAGTTTCACTTTCAATTTCACCTTGACACTTTCGTTAATTTTGTTTAGGAAACCCAGTTACCAAGCTGCAGATGAGACGGAGTTGGAAGTAGATAAGCTCAAGCCATATTGAACTTTAGAAAAGGAAAACAACAACAACAACAAAAAAAAACAAAAACAAAAAAAAAACTATTGTTTGTCAGGAACTCTCTGGGGAGTGACTGGTGTGAGTTTTTCTGCTATTTCCTGATTGGCAGCCATAGTGACACGGCATCCCAGTGGTTCTGAATTCTGCTCTCAGCACAGTCTCTTTCCCCTGTGGCTGAAGCAGGCCTCTTATGAAGCATCTCAGATACCAACCGGTGATAGGTCAGGTATCAGCAGGAAAGGAAGGGGGAACTGTTCCTCAGGGTTGTTAAAGTACTGTTTTCTTTTTCACCTTGGTGCACAGTTGAAAGACATACAGAGGCTTCTGCTCTTGTGAAAAGTGATCCTCTACACTGATTCCCTTGAGATGGGGGAGATTCTCCCCATCCACCTGTGCTCTCTTTGCTGAGAATAGTTCTATGGAAGCAAAGAGATGCATAGAATAAGATCTATGTTTGTTTTCCTCCTTGTTTTAAATCGGTGCATTGTGGTTACATGCAATAGTGGAATTCACTGTTACATATCTGTACATGCACATAATTTGGTCAATTAATTCTTCAGAACCTCTGTTTTTCTCTTCTCTCCTTCCTCCCCCCAATCTCCTTCTTTTATTCTATCGGTCTTCCTTCTGTTTTCATGAGACCCCTGGTCTCTCCCTTTCTGCCCTTTTTTCACTCTAATGTCTACATGTAAGTGAAAAATATATAACCTTGACTTTCTGAACCTGGCTTATTTCACTTAACATAATGCTCTCTAGTTCCATCCATTTTCGTAGAATTGACATAATTTCATTTTTCTTTATTGCTGAATAAAACTCTGATATATATATATATATGTGTATATATATATACATATATATATATCCCATTTTCTTTATCCATTCATCTATTTAAGGGTACCTAGGCTGGTTCTATAACTAGGTTATTATGGATTGCATTGCTGTAAACATGTGTATAATTTTAATTCTTTTGGATAAATACCAAGGAGTGGTATAGCTGGATTACATTGGTGGTTCCATTCCTAGTCTTTTGAGGAACTTCCATACTAATCTCTAGAGTGGTTGTACTAATTTGCAATCCTGACAACAAGGTACAAGTGTTCCTTTTTTTCCTATATTCTCACCATCATATATAATTGTTTATATTCTTCATTGCCATTCTAACTGGAATGAGATGAAGTCTCAATGTAGTTTTAATTTGCATTTCTCAGACTGCTAATGATGTTGAACATTTTTTCATATATTTGTTGGGCATTTATATTTCTTCTTTGGTGGAGTGTCTATACTTCATTTCCCCATTTATGGATTGGGGTTTTTTTTTTGGTGGTAAATTTTTTGAGTTCTTTATATATTCTGAATGTTAATCTTCTATCAGAAGAGTAGCTGGCAGCTGGGCGTGGTGGCACACGCTTGTAATCCCAGCATTTGGGAGACTGAGACCGGAGGATCCAGGTTCACGGCCAGCCTCAGCTACTTAGTGAGGCATTCTGCAACTTAGTGAGACCCTGTTTCAAAATAAAGAATAAAAAATAGGGCTGGGGGTATAGCTCGGAGGTATAATGCCCCTGAGTTCAATCCCCAGTACTGCCAAAAAAAAAAAAAAAAAAAAAGAAGAGTAGCTGGCAGATTTTTGCCCATTCTGTAGGTCCTGTGTTCATGTTTTGTTTCCTTTGCTGTGCAGAAGGTTTTAAATTTGATGTCATTTCATTTATTACTTCTCAGTATTATTTCTTGAGCTTCAAGAGTCCTACTGAAGTTGCTGCCTGCACCCATATGTTGTTGTATTGGCTCTGTGTTTTCTTCTAGCAGTACAGTTTTCTCATCGAATTCCTAGATCTTTGCTCCATTTTGAGTTGACTTTTGTGCAGGGTAGGAGATAGGGATTTGCTTTCTTTCTACCACTTATGGATATCTAGCTTTCCCAGCACCATTTATTTAAAAGGCCATATTTTCTCCAATGTATATTTTTGGTGCTTTTGTCAAGGATCAGATGACTATATCTGTGTGACTTTTGTCTCTGTGTCATCTATTTTATTCATTGGTTTATGTATCTGTTTCTGTGCTAGTACCATGCTGTTTTTGTTATTATACCTCTGTAGTGTAATTTTAAGGCTGGTATTGTGATGCCTCCAGCATGGTTCTTTATTGCTTTGTCTATCCTGGGGTTTTTATTCCTCTACATGAATTGTAGAACTTTTTTCTACTTAAGATCCATGTTTTACTGATGTACGCTATGCAGTCAATTGGTGACATGCAAGATGACTTCGGGTGGTACAAAAACAACTCTGGGCTTTTAAAGTCTTATTTAAAAAGTAGTTTTTCATTTAGTTTTATAGCAACTTTCCAGTTTCCTCCAAATGAGATTGATTTTTTGTTTATAGTTTCAGTGGAAAATAATTCCATTTTAAAATGAATTTTTTAAAGGGGAATCCCCTTAAAGAAAAGTATCAAGGGAATAATAGTACAATTGATCTGCTGATAGTACTCTGTTCTGGGAACTTCCTGAGGGTTTTTTTTTTTTTTTTTCATTCTGAATGCTATGAATGTTATGTGGATGTTACAGTTTGGCCTTTCACGGGCTCTCACTACTTTAGCTTCTACAAGATTCCATTATTAGGAAAAGTGTTATAAACTTGAAGCCCACAATGTGGATTTTAAAAGGAGCACAAGGCTATGGTTGACTCTGGGCTTTTAATGCTGGTTCTTGATTTGTCTGTTGAATACTTGAAACTAATTCTAAAACATTGAGCTGCGAGAGCCCATTGGTTTCCTGATTTAGTGCCTCTAAATCCATTCATCTCCATGCCTAGAGCTAAAATTGTTCCCCTACATCCAACTCAACTGTATAATACCAGTATTAAAGTACAAGTACAATTACTCATTAGTTAGAAGAGAAGATTTGTAGAGAATAAAATAGAAATGTAAACTTTGCATTTATTCCTTTAAAAAGAGTTCTGAAAGATTTTTACCTTTTTAGTAGATTCTCATAAAACATTCAAGGTGATGTGGTACAGTCACCTTTTCTATTGTGGAGAGTCTGTTATTCACAAGATTTGAAGTGCAGCATTATTATAACTTGGTATAAAGAGCATGGGTTTTGGAGCTTGACAAATATGGATTGATTCTTAGCATTTCCTACTTCTAGCTACACTATGTCTAGCTATCCTCTCTAAGCCATTGTTTCTTAAATTATAAAATGGGAAGAATAATACTTGTTTTGGGATGTTGTGTAATTAATTTAGAAAAGATATAAAAAGGGCCTAGTGTTAAAGTTGTGTTTTGTTCTTTACCTAGAAATTGAATCACTCCATTTGGCACTTAATTTTGTACTGGTCTATTATATTCTATTATTTAATTGCTTCTTAGTCTTATAAGTCTGTTGCAAGAGAGACAATGTCTTCCTGTTCTTATTTCCTGCAACCTCGGAGTCAGAATCAGTGTTCAATATCCACAGGTTGATCTGAGGAGGCAGGTTAGGCATCACTTTTCTCTTAGTTTCACAAACTGGAAAGGATGTCTGAGATTTCCAAGAGCAGTCCCCTGTCCCTGGCATGTGTCATGGTGACAGGCAGTGAAAACTTCCTGGGGAGACAGCCTTAGAAGGAAAAAAAAATAAGCCACCAACATTTCTAAGTCTGGTTCTTGATGGTTTGGCTTCCCTGGCAATTGGTGATTTTTTTTAAGGCACCTAACTTACAGCACATCCATTGCAACTTTTGAAGCCTGCTTCTGTCATTCTGATTTTCGTGGAGATAGGAGAACATCTAATCACCATTCTTTTCAAAATGCTTCTTTCCTATTCTTAATGCCTACTATTGTTACCTCATCCTTGTCCTTTTTTCCTCCATGCATTATCATTCAAGAGAAATCAGAATTTTGGGGCCTGTTTTATAGCAATTCAACATTTGATTCTGGATTTAGTTCTTATTCACAGTGTCTAGAATAAAATTAACAGATCCAATACAAGAAAACGTTTAACGTCATGCTTCTATTAAGCTTTACTTAGGTGGGGAAGGCAACATGACTAGGCTGTTGGAATAGTTAATTTCTGTTGTAAGTCTGACATCCTAACATCGTCTTATAATTTACCTCAATTCACTAGGATTTTTAAAATGTGAATCATTTAAGAAATGGCCTTAGAAGAGATTTTCTAGATTTGTTAATTTCCTGTGGACTTAAAGTCCTTTATAGGATCTAATCATTCAGAGAAGTCACATAACTTGTTCCAGAATTACTACATTATAGAATTTATTATTTAGACAATTTTATTTTCTCCTTAATGGCTCATCTACTAAATGTATCTGGAATAGGTAGTTATATTAATTTCACAAATTAATTATTCCAGAACTTTTCTTTCATTCTGCAAATTGCTGTGAAAACTAAGATAAATGTTTATCAAAAATTCTAAAATAAAGTTCCATTAACACAGAGTGATTTTATCACTGTGTTTCCTGTGTCAGGATTACTGGGCCCTATGAAATATTCCTCATCTGTGACCTTCAAGCCATGTAGGATTATGGATCATGCTTTATGTAGCATATTTGGAAGTCATATGGAAAGACTACTACTGCCTTAGTTCAAATAGTGGCTTTACCACTATCTAACTATGACTCTCAACAATTTACTATACTTTTTGTGTCTCCTGTCCCTCATCTGAAAAGTTGTGACAATTTCAATTTTCTACTTCTGTGAGTGTGATGGTAGAGACAACGTCTATAGTTTTAACTTCAGTGCCTTATACAGTGCCAAACACTCAATAGGCACTGAACACTGAAGAGTGATAAGGAATTAAGTGAGAGATGCTGAAGCTTATGAAGTGAGAGTCTCTCTATAAGTATTTTCCGAGTATTGGTTAGTTATGTATATGTTCAGAATTTGGAGCTACTTGTGTCTGAGGGATATGAGTTTATTCTGAGTCAGGGTGGTCAGGTCATAATAACAAAGTAACAAAGCTTATTATTAGCATAGTGTATTCTAGCCAATAAATTTTTGTGAATGACTAGGGCCTTTGGGAGACACTACAGAATTATTTGGACCCTTCAAATCACCAGATCTAATAATGCATAATATATATCAAATAAGTTCCCAGAAAAGAGCACTGGGTAATGGATGTGGACTGGCTGGGGCAACCTAGTCCTACGTCCTACATTGTTCACTGGTCACAGATAAGATATATTTCATGGGACCCTAATATCCTTCTAGCAGGATCTAGAACAGTATGAGATACCTTGGCAAGATCTTCTAGGCAAGATCTTGGAGCCTGTGTCAGGATTACTGGGCCCTATGAAATATTCCTCATCTGCGACCTTCAAACCATGTAGAATGATTATGGATTATGCTTTATGTAGCATATTTGGAAGTCATATGGAAAGACTACTACTGCCTTAGTTCAAATAGTGGCTTTACCACTTTCTAACTATGACTTTCAACAATTTACTATACTTTTTGTGTCTCCTGTCCCTCATCTGAAAAGTTGTGACAATTTCAATTTTCTACCTCTGTGAGTGTTTTTATAAAGACAAAATGAAACAATCCATATAAAATATTTATTAGTCTGACTGGCACATAATTATAGCCCAATATGCATTAGAAGCTATTATTGTTAATATTATTACTGCCTCATTGAGGTATGAAAATAACCAACTTGCTATTTGGCAAGTAGAAAATGAAGAGTTTGAAGTGTTTGGAAAGCCAGGTATCACCTACTGTTCCATAATCAATGGGCGTATTGTTAGTCTCTTGCATTATAGTATAGGCTCCTCACAGGCCTGCCTGTCAGATTTAATTGTCTTTGACTTCCCTTCACCTGGTATAGTGATTGCACATGGTAAGTTTCCAATAAATATTTGCCAAATGAAAATGAGTGAAACTCATACAAAGCTTCAGAGTGTTAATGCACCATCAAGAATATCCATGGTCTTATTTAGTGTTGGGTTTTGTTCAATGATAATATTTCAGAATCTTAAAAATTCTTTAAAATATTTTATTCAAATATAAGGTAAAGTAAAGTAAATCTAGGGATCATGTTTATTTTTAGAAAAGAAACTATTATGTTGTTTGGATAGGAATAGTATTTACTTTTCCATAAATATGTCACATTTTTGAACTACAAGAGAAAAACAGTAGAAAGAAAGATTCAATCTCTTTAGTTTTTCTTTCTTTCTTTTTTCTTGTGTGGTACTGGGGATTGAACCTAGGGGCATTCCACCACTGAGCTACACTCTCAGCCCTTTTTTATTTTTTATTTTGAAACAGGGTCTCACTAAGTGTGGAGAGCCTCTCTAAATTGCTGAGGCTAGCTTCTAACCTGCTATCCTCCTGTCTCAGCCTCCCAACTACTAGTATTACAGGCATGTACCCCCATGCCTAGCTTCTTTTGACTATTGTTTCAAATGTCATTCAATTTAGAAGTTTTTTGCATTTGTTTTGTTTTGTTTGCCACTCCTGGTATTATTGGGATTCTGGTGACAAGTGGACCAGCAGGGGTTTGTGTGAGAAGGAATCTGTAGTGTATAGAATCCGGCAGCTGCCCGGTGTCCTTGACTGTCTATCTTTACCCGCAATGCCTGTGCCTGCTGGGTTAAATGTGAAAATTTCTGGAACCAAACATATCCTGATTCCCTGGGTTATCTACTTTTAATAGCAGGTTCATATATAGCTACACATTTTTTTTCTAACCTCTTGGGCAGGGATAGTAAGTTTAGACATTCCTCTAGCATTCCTTAATGTTTCCCTCACATGCAGTGACAAGTGGAGCCACTTGATTCCCAATCTCTCTTCAGGGTTGGGATGTATCTGATCTAGTCATTCCTACCCAATTGCTCTCTCCCCACTGCGGAGATGCCTCCTTCCCTAAGTTGCTTTCTTTGCTTCTGTTCTTGCTTAGGCCTTGGCTTCTGTGTTGAGCAAGTTGTCGCAGTGACATCCCTAGATTCCTTGGGCTGCATTTGAGTTCCTTTTCCAACATTGTTAATATGATAGGAAAATAAAAATAAAAATTTCCACAAGCTGATAAAAGTTAAATTGAGTATAGGAGAAATGGTACATTATATGCAAATAAACGGAGGCAAGGAAAGGAGAAAAGCTTCACAGTTTCTACTTCTTTTGATTTTACATGCAAGCTGTCCAGATATTACTACTCATGCATCCAAACTTTCCTTCATCACTGGGATGTCATAAATTGTGCACCTTCACACAGTTAGGGTAATGCTAGCTCCCATGTTGGCACTGGGAAGAGATTACTGTTGGGATCAATCTCAAAGTTTACAGTAGCTAAACGAATTGATTATTTTTTTTTGAGCTAGGTATGGTGGCACACACCTGTAATCCCAGTACTTGGGAGGTTGAAACAAGTAGATTCAAGGCCAGCTTTAGCAACATAGGCCCTCTGCAACTTAGTGAGACTCTATTTCAAAATAAAAAAAATAATATAGGGCTAGGGGTATAGCTCAGTGGTAGAATGCCCCTGGATTCAATCCCCAGTACAACAAAAATGATTTTTTTTGGGGGGGTTCAGTAATCAGTCCAGTATAGGGCAGTACTGGTCCATGAGGCTTGAGGGCTGAGTGTCTACTGAAAATGCCAATCATTGAGCCAGACAGGCACTGCCACCTTCCATATGTGGTTTTCAGTAATTAACTAACAGCACAGAGGAAGGTGTGTGGGAGGATTTTCTGGATCAAGTTTGGAAGTGGTGGTGACATTAGTCACTTTTACTTACTTTCTATTGTGTGGAACTCACATAAGCTAAAACATCTGCTAACACAGAAGCTGACACATATAAGAAAAGAAGAAACAAATAGCTATTTGCTTCCAAGTTAGTTCCAGGTGGCCAGTAGCCACCCCCAAAGTTCTGTCTTAAACAGAAATTTCAAATCTGATTTACTTTTTTATTGCCTAAGGTAAGCTGAGAAATAGGGAGAAAAGGAAACACATTGTGTGTGTGTATGTGTGTGTGTGTGTGTGTGTGTGTGTGTGTGTGTGTGTGTGACTGGTGACTGAACCCAGGGGCATTCTACTCCAAGTTAGTTACACCCCCAGCTCTATTTTATTTTTATTTTGAAACGAGGTATCTCTAGGTTGTTGAGAGTCTCACTACTTGCTGAGGTTGTCCTTGAATCTGTGATCCTCCTATCTCAGCCTCCTAAGTACTGGGATTACAAGTGTGTACTATCATGTTTGACAAAAGGAAACATTCTGATAAAGAGCTACCATGTTATTTATTTTTTTTGTCTATGCAAATATCATACTCACCTTTTTCCCAAAGGAGAAAATTAATAGCACCATTCAGTTAGTGAGTTAGTGTCTTTAATAACTCAGTAAGAAAAAATTTCCTCTATTAGGTGCAGATAGGGCTCAATGTATTCCAGCCACTTCTACCTTAAAAAAGAAAGAGAAAGAATAAACAAATCTCCCCCGCCCCCCGACACACACTAGCAAATATACAATGCTGGATGGATGAAGAGCAGGATAATTATAAGACAATTTTTCTTTAGAAAAGAGAAGGCTAGGAGGCAAGATATCCAATGGTCCACTTCAAGAATGGAATCTTGCTGACAAACATGGCATCCTGAGGAACAGGGAGTTTCAATTCAAGCTCAGAATAGATTCCCTTTCATTGTGCTCTTCTTTTCCTCATCTGCCTTTGAAGTGCTCTTCCTTGGCTGGAGCTTCTTCTCTTCCATGCTCTTATGAAATGGGCCATTGGTAAGTCTGCCCTTCTTGGGAACAATAGAGCATGTATTTTAGAACAATATGCTCCCTGCTAGTGCAAGTTTAGGATGCTGAGACTTCTTTTAGAATCATAGTCTATATACTTTTTTCTGTTTATTAACTCAAGTCTATAGGTTTATTTGTTGCTGCTGCTGTTGTTTTTCCATATTACAACTCACTAGGCTTCATGTCACATGCTTTAAAGTTAGTTTTATGCACTAGTAACTCTCCTTCAAAGGTCTTTCTCAGATACGATCCTCAAATATGATTTGTTTCCTCATCTTTAAAAAATTTTTTTTATTGGTGCATTATAATCATATATCTTTGTTAGGTACAAGCTGGTAAAGGCAGACATACACACATTTCTCTTTTAACCCTTCCCCAGTTCCTCCCCCACTCCCTCTCCCTCCCTCCTCCTCAAGTTCAGTTTAGTGATTGACTTTGATATGTTTGTGAAAGTACATCATGTGCATTAAGGTGTTTCCCTCTGCCCCTCCCCCATCACCTTCAGTTAAGTCAACTTCTTTGCTCATCTAAGGTTTCTTCGTCTAGAGTTCCTATGTCCCACTTTCTCCCTAGCTTCCACATATTAGGGAGAGCATACGATTTTTTACTTTTTGTGACCGACTAATCTCACTTAGCATAATGTTTTCCAGTTCCATCCATTTCCCTGCAAATGACATGATTTTATTCTTCTTTATGGCTGAGTAAAATTCCATTGTGTACATATCCCATAGTTTTGTAATCCATTCATCTGTTGATGGACATCTTGGCTGGTTCCAGAGTTTAGCAACTGTGAATTGTGTGGCTATAAACATAGATACACATGCATCAGTCTGATAGTTTGGTTTCAATTCTTTTGGGTAGATACCCAGAAGTGGTATTGCTGGTTCATATAGTAGGTTCATTCCCATTCATCTGAGGATTCTCCATATTGTTTTCCAAAGTGGTTGCACTAATCTGCAATCCTACAAACAATGTATTAGGGTTCTCACTTCTCCACACCCTCACCAGTATTTGTTGTTGTTTGTGTTTTTGATGATTGCCATTCTAATTGGGGTTAGGTGAAACCTCAAGGTAATTTTAATTTGCATATCTCTGATTGTTAATGATGTTGAACATTTAATGCTTATTTCTCTCAACTTTATGAAAGTTGTTTTAAGGTCAACAATTTGAATCCTTTGCTTAATTGCTAAGAATTAAGAGGCCCTTTGTCATTTTATGTTATACTTTTTAGGGTTTGTTTTTCCAACTCTGTGAGATCTCACATTTCTGGACTCACTTTAATTCTAGTATTTCACTTAACATGTGTTTATTCTTGCCTAAGTTACAGTCTTGCTCACAATTACTTGCTATAAGGAATATGGAGGAACTGATATGCACTAATAGCTCTCATTTCAACTATTTCCCCTAGAGGTAGTCTTACTACATACCTGGTATGCCTTCTAGATTGACAAAGACAGACCTTTTGATCAATTATTTTGCCAGAAAAAAACAAAAAACAAAAATGGGATTCTCCAACCTTCTAGCTATCTACAACCTTAGTCACCTTAGTCATAATCCAGTGCCAGATATTTTATTTTCTTTTGGCAGTATCCTTCTTCAAATAGGATTAGGTCAGGAATTAGAATGTTAGCTGTTGTAATAAATTTGTTCTAAAATTTCACCTACTGCACTAAGTTTATTTCTCTTTTATATAAAATTGAAGGCAGGTCAATCAGATATTCTCACTGATGAAGGCTTTTCTATAATTATCTTCAATGTGAGGCTTCTAAGTTTACTTTGGATATCAACTTTCAGCTAGAAAAATTAGGAAGAAGATGTTGATGTCCACAAAGGGAAATTAAGTGGGCCAGGCTTGGTGGTGCATGTTTGTAATCCCAGTACTTGGGAAGCTGAGACAGGAAGATCGCAGGTTCGCGGCCAGCTTCAGCAACCTAGTGAGGCCCTCTGCAACTTAGTGAGTCCCTGTTTCAAAATAAAGAAATAAAATAGGACTGTGGTAGAATGCTCCTGAATTCAATCTCTAGTAAAACACACACACACACACACACACACACACACACACACACACACACACACATAAACAAAAAAAAGTTTAGGTGGGACAGGTTTGGAAATAGGACTGTCCCTTTTACTACACTTTAGTCTCATGACCATGTCTGCCTGGAAAGGAGGCTGAAAAAAGTACTCTGGCTGTGTGAGACTGTGTGATCAGGATGAAGAAAATATAGTTTTGAATGACTAGCACTAGCACTCTCTACTACAGTGCCTTAAACAGATCAGAGTTTGTTTTTTCTCAGCTGGCAAGATGGCAAGATGCCTCAAGTATGGTCGCCCAAATTGGGGCACTAACCCAATGATGACAATACAGGAGCTATTTTCTCCCCTCCTCTACCTATTCAGGAGATAATAGTGCTCTCTTCTGAAATTTCCAACAACTTACTAGCCAGAACTGAGTCACATGACCATTGTTATCAGTAAAGGAACATAAAGAATTGGCTATTTCAGCTGGGCACATCCACTCTATTTAAAATCAGTTCAGTGAATTGGAAGAAGGGAGAATGGACTGTGAGCAGGTGGCTAGCTGTGTGTGCCTCAAAGGGTAATATAATCTCTCTATTCTGAGGGGAAAATTCTTTCCTTATACAAACATCTTTTCCTTTCAGAAAGTGGCATACACAAAACTCTTATCTTCTAGAAACATGAAGAAATACTTAATTGAACTAAGTCAATGCCTTAAATCATACCTAGAACACAGTAAATAATTAATGTTTATTTATTAAAATAGTTAAATAAGTGAGCAAATGCACCAGTATATCTGTATGGCTAAAGGAGTCAGGGGGAGATGTCCTGACTATGCGAACAAATACATGAGTAGACTGAGATGATTACTATATAATACAAAAATCACTTCCCCTGGATATTCTTTATGAGGTACTGTATGTCTTCAGAGGCCTTCACAATTTGCATTCAAGTATCTTTTCTTTCTTTTGTATTCTTAGAGAAAAAAATAAGAAAAAAAAAAATTAGTGATAGAAGACCCAAGAAGTGAAACAATATATCTAGTAAAGGCTTCCACACTTTCAGGAAGCAGAGATTATATGATTTTTGTTTTGTTTTACAACCAGTAAAATAAAAAACTAAAACTGATGTGCAAACACTGGCGATTAATATGCCTAGAAAATTGATTTAGTTAAAAATAGGAAATGCCACGACTACATGTCCATGAATCTCTCTTTTTCTAACTTGTTTTGTCTGGTGGTTAGAACAGGGAGGGCCAGACACGTAGGAGAGGTGTGCCATGTGCCACTGCTGCTGCTGCTGTCGAAATGATGAGGCCAACGCCACTTCACAGTTCCACTTTGGAAACTACAAAAGACTTCCTGTGATGTCAGGCAGCCTGCAAGAACACAAATGGTGGCCCCAAAATTCCCATCTCTGACATAAGCTGCCATTATCAAGCAATAATTATTTCTTCTTTTGAGGAGTCAGCTTGCCAATCACTCTGACATGCTTTCAGTTTGTTTCAATGGTACACGTTTTCCTTTTGCACTTCTATGGGAAGAGTCTTTAACAGACAAAGTTACTTTCAGTACCAGTCACTGGCATGCTGGAAGTCTCTGTCTGGATGTCCCTTGGCAAAGCTGCTCAGTCCCTACAGCATTAGAGTGACAATAAAAATGTCCTGACAAGCTCATCTCTCTTGTTGAATTCCTTGGACACTGGACACTGTTGTGCTTTGAATATGGGATTATGCTGGGAAAGCAGTGAGCCCGTGGCTAGGAGCTGTCCTTGGGAATAGGATGCCTGAAGGTGGGGAGTTTCAGCCAGGTGCTGGCACTGAAGGAGGCTTAACCAGATTCTTCTCAGATTTGGCCACAGAGATGTGTTTTCCCTAAAATCTAAAAACTCACATTGTGAAAATTTTTGTAAGAAAACAGGAAAACATTTTGACTTAGCTTGTCAGGCAACATAAAAGTTATTTCAGGTTATTTCTTGTTGGGGACTCATATTTTAAAAATATAACAGGAACAAAATTAAGACTGATTTTACCACTTGCTGAATAGGGGAGTGGAAATATTGTTTTGAGAAATGACTTCACTAAGGGTTCTTATGTTTCTCTTGCATCCACAACCCTGAATTATATATATATATATATATATATATATATGTGTATATATACATGTATATATATGTATATATATGTATATACTTGTATGAATATGTATCTTATATATACTTTTAAATATACATAAATATGCTTATTATATATATACATATATATGTATATCTACTTATAAACATATACTTTGTTTTCCTGTCATTCTCAGTTAAACTTTGCGCTGTTGGAGTGCCCTGTGTATCCTCTGTGGATATAATTTATAACCTCTGTTCCTTTGTAAAATCATGATTATAGTTGACATGGCCTGTCTTCATTCCCCAGGGATTTTGTAGATCTCACATTTCCTTTTGGTTAGCCCCAGGATACTGAGTTTTTGAAGAAAAGAAAATAAAAATAGTTGGTGATGTCTATTTAGGCATATTTCTTATTGTCTAAACCTTTGTTCAACTGATCTACATTTTGCTGCTTCATGTTGCTTCCTATTAAAAGGCAACATGATGCCATGAACCTGCTACTTGACTCTTCTCTCCAGCTTACTGAGAAAATGGTACCTCTCTCAGTGCCACAGGCAACAACTGACCACTGGGAGGGACACATCCTTTCTCCTCACTGTCTATAGCCACTCATCCAGATTGATGGATTTTTACTCCTCCAATATCCACTAACATTTCAGGTTTTTCCATTTCTGTTGCCATATTCCTGGTCCAGTCACTGTCATCACTGCACTAACCTCATGCTGCCCCATGTGCTCATGGAGAATGGTCCTCCCCAGATATAAATTAAGGATGTCATCCCCATGTCTGAAATCACTCCATGGCTTTGCTTACACACACAGACCAAAATCCTTATTATAGTATAACGTGATAAGGCCATAGTCCTTCATGGCCTCGTTTATTCTTCTGCTGAATTTTAGATTTCTTGCTTGTTATTCTATTTTTTCTGGATCTCTCTTTTCCCTCTCCTACCCTGAGCTGACTCCTACACATGCTTTAGAACACCACCCAAATATTCCTTCTTGAAGAAACTCTTCTTCCCTTACCTATTTGACTGGGTCAAGATCTCTGTTTTATGTTTTTATAGCATCATTCATATCTCCTGATTATTTACAGTGCTTATCGCAACTCTAATTAGCTAACTCATTTTCTTATTTGATTACTGTCTGTCTCTATCAAGTCCATGCAAATCTGACAAGTGCAGAGTTTGTCTCCATCTTCCGCACCTCCATACCCTGGATGTGAGGCAAGCTATCTTGAACATGGTTTGCCTAGTTAGTCTGCCTGGAAGGAGTAAACTTTGTTGAGGAGAGTTGCAGTAGAACAAGCAGAAAGTCATCCAATGATGATAAGAAAGGAGCTGTCAATATAGAAACCTTCTCCCAGAAGTAGCTTGGGAAGCAAACCTGATTTTTAAAAAATGGACTTCCTAAAATCAAGCAAATGGGAGCTTGAGCCACTATAGTTACATTGACCTTAGAAAAGCAATGTGACAGTCATAGAGCTATGGTACTGTTGGTCTTTAGGTTATAGAAATCTCTAGGCCTCTTGCTTTTCTTCCGCTAGGAGCCCTGCAGTGACCTGGAAGTCCAGGTCTTTGAATGATGCCACAAAACTGACTTTTCTGCCATTCTTTACATTTTGCATGTTGCACAAGCCCCAGCTGCCCTGGCCTGAGAAGCCAGAGCCATCTACTCCAGCTGATGATTCCTAATTGGAACAATCCAGCAAACAAGTGTCAGTTTGGGGGACTGTGTAACGTGTCTGCTGGAGCTGAGTTTGTTTACACTTTGCCAGTGTCATCATTTACAAACTTCAAAAAACACATTGACAAATTCCCTAGCTGTTTTGGCAGCGCTTCCATCAATCACCCAACTAATAGCACCAACATTTCTCCTGGGCTATTATAGTCACTTCAATCGCTGCTACTGCAGCTCCAGGAGAAGATAAATCAGAAGGGGTTCTTTCAGATGGTCTTAAGCACAACCCCATTTTTTATTAAGCGGTGCTTCCCTCCTCACTTTTCTCTCCCTGCCCTTCCTCCAACTCCCTCCCATAAACCATTCTCTCTGCTTTGTACTGCCTTAGATAAAGTAATCTGGATCTATGCCTTTCCTGTTGAGGTCTCTTTGCAACGTCATTGGGTAATGGGTCCATTTATTATTTTGGATTTTTGCGTGTCCTCTTTAGTTACTCCGTGCAGCCCTCTCAAATCAATAAGTGTATTGTGTTTCTGCCGACAACAGGTGCCTAGCTTCCCAGGCCCAACACACCCTCCGAGAGCGGCTCACATGTCTAATGACCACAGCAGGAAAACCTGAAACCATTTTGCTTTTCAACCAGGTTCTTTGTGCTGCAGCGTCAGGCAGCAGCTGTATCGCTAAGACTGGGTGGCTAGAGTATCTCCACTCTTGGACTTTTATGGTTTATTGCTAAAGCCTCACGCCCCTTTTTGCAAGGAATAAATATTGCAAAAGCTCAGCCGCTACATCATCTATGCAGATTTGATTTTCTTATGGCAGCTGTCCCTCCTCATTTTTCTCACTCTAAGCTTGTCTTTCTTTTTTCTTTACTAAATGACCTATCTTAAGTAAAACTGTGTTTTAAAACAAAACAAAACAACAACAAAGCCCTACCTCTTCCAAGTTCCTCGCCATTAAGAAGCACGACCACATCTTCTCCCTTTACTACACAGGCATTCAGAATCTGGATGGCGAAAGCAGAGCGCCTGCCAGACTTGGCAGATCAGGTGAGGAGGGCTGGCCGGGGCTCTGCTGCCCAGCTGGAGTGTTTGCTGGCCCTGGTGCCAACTGGAGGGCCAAACAAACCCCAGACTGCATTTCAAGTTGCTGCCTGAGTGATGTCGTTCGCTCCATCACGGAGGGCTCTATTCATCCTAAATGATCCATGGCTCTGGACAAAGCACCAACTGCAGCCCGTTGCAAATCTTGGCTCTGTACCTGAACAACCTATTAATCAGAATTTCAACTGGGCCTTGGAAGAGTGTTTCTTTCATGTGTAAGTCAGAGAGCTGATGGTGGTAGGGGCTTCATGTAAATGATGCCATCAACTTGATGCATGGAGCCTTGGATGTTTGAATCTATGGTCACGGAGAGTATTATTTACCCTAAAAAAGTGCTCCTTCTCCTGGAGGCTGTAACTGCTTGAGGCATCTTCATGATTAGCAGTACCTTTGATTGCCTGCTCTATCTTGGTGCTGAAATGACCAAGTGACAGCAATCATTTTTATGTTTGAAAAGACTTTTCTCTTCAGTTAAAAGAGAAATGCCCTTGATTTTCACATGTTTCAAAAGAAGTTGTTTTTTTTCCCCCCAAGGTACATTTTTGTTTAAACTCTGAATGACAGACAAGACTTGAAGTTGTTTTTAGTTGCCCAACAATAATTAACTACTTGTGTAAGTGAAAGCATTCATAGAGACAACTGGCTGATTAGAATTCACTGACCTCATAAGGAAGGAATATTTTTGAACTCTGTTTTAGCCTTGGTAATATGAGAAATGCTCAGGGCAGAGAAAGGATCAACATTTGTTCCTTGTGTATATTGATGATTTTATTTATAGGAGACCTAAAATTGGGGTAATGAATGTAAATATTTCAACATACATATAGTAGATTGTTTTGAATGAATATTTATTTATTGATTGAAACGGGATGTAACCCAGGGATGTTCTACCTCTGAGCTATTACCCTATCCCTATTTTATTATTTATTTATTTTATTTGTTTATTTTTAGTACTAGGGATTGAACCCAGGGACATTCTACCTCCAAGCTATACCTCCAGCCCTATTTATTCTTTATTTTGAAACAGTGTCTCACTAAACTGTAGAGGGCTGTGAACCCCTACCATCCTCCTGTCTCAGCTTCCCAAGTACTGGGATTATAAGCATGCATCACCATGCCCGGCTTTTTTAATTTGAAACAGGATCTCAGTAAGTTTATGAGACCTTGCTAAATTGCTGAGACTAGCCTCAAACATGTAATTCTCCTATCTCAGCCTCTCAAGTCCTGAGATTACAGGTATGTGCCATCACACCTGGCAGTTGAATGAATAAATAGCAATGTCTGTCAAACTTGAGTATTGAAAATATTCCATTTAAAGGATACAATTTTCATGACCCTCAAAACTTGACATTAGCTTATTAAACTGTGCCTTTTTTATGCATATAACTTTTTCTACCACTATAAAACATAACAAAATAAAAAATGAAATCAAAGCAAAACTACAAAATTGAAATAATGTAAATTGACAACATTAATTAAATGTGAGAGAAAATGTTGATTGCTAAAACTGAATGGGTCACTCACAATAGAACCGTGGTACTAGCTTTGTAGTGTGTGGCATGCTGGAGCTGGAGTGCTCTGCGATTGCTAGTATACTGGGATGCTGCTTGGCCTTGATGGGTATGAGTGCCTCAACTATCTCATCTGCTTCTTCTTTTACCCTGTTGATTCACATTAATGAATGAGGTACTGCTTGGCCTCACTTGACCATGTGACTTGATTCTCAATGGGCAAGAATTGGTTTAGAAGCAATGTTCCCAGGCTTTCAGATAATTCAGAACATGTTTAGATTATTTTAAAATATCGTTGCTAAATGAAAACACAGTATTTAAAAACTTTTGTAAAGAATTCTTCAATTTCAAGAATCTATCTATTGATTGTAGAAAGAAAGTGTGTCTGAGAATATTCCAGTCTTTACTGATTGACAAATCCATAATCTAAATCCACTGGGTTGTTCACTTAAACTTCTCAGTTATTAATTATAATTTTTAGCATAAGATCAGATAAAAATTATACAATTTAGTCTAACACAATGCATTAGATGTCTACTGTACATCCAGACAGGGGGTAAAAGATGGACGTGATCAGAGAAGAAGGAATAAAAATCTACTATAGAATATGTTGATTTCTAATACAAATGATCCAAGTTGAACATCCTTGGAAATTTTAATAATTAATCTTAATAATTAAACTTTTTCCCTACTTACAACTGATTTTGATAATTTTATACTTTTAATTTACATGGCTATGACACTAATGATTTCAGCAAATAGTTTGCTAGAAATTTCTTTTGAAATAGTCTGAAAAAAAGGTCATGTTTTTAAAAGCAATAGACATTTTTTTTCTACAAGTGGACAATAATGTCAAATCTTCATTAAGTCAAAGCCCATCTGTTTGGATTCAGCTTGACATGACTGTGGCCATCTTGAGTCATAACTGTCATGATTGTCCCAGAGTAATCCTAGGCAGATTTTCCTGCATCATTTCCCAGCAAACTACACACAGACATAAACTATTAGAGTGGCATGTGGAGCTTTACAACCAGACCCTGATGCCAGGAATGTGCCTGGCTCTTTGATAGTAGCCTAAGATAAACCAGGTATCTTCCAGCTAGGGTGAAGCCACTTCTGTCCTGACCAATATATTCACCCCTCCTTCTGACCCAAATTGTAGAGATCTACTTGGTCTTGTTGCTGCTTAGGACCATGTTCCTGTCAGTAAGTCCCTTAAGAAATCCTGCCCTTTGGAAGCCAAGATCTGTTTGCCTGTTTTCAATCTTATGGCACATTGAGGCTGGTCCTTATACACTAGGACTGGGTTGTTTCAGAACACCATCTCCCCAGTTGGTCCTAATTATCAAAGTTTGACTGCGCCTCTTTTGGATTCAGTGCCCAGTTCTTTCCTTTGTTCATGATAATATGCATGGGTAGACTGCATATAAATATGCATGTATTCTGCTTTTTACTAGCAATGCAGCATCTAAGATTGTAAATTTAATGACCAGTAGTTTAATTGCCTGTTTCCAGGAGTGTGGTCAAATTATCTAATATTGAAAGGCTTTCTTCCTACTATAAAGCTATAGAGATGCTAATAACCAGGAACATTTTTAATACAGACCTGATCTTAAAGTAAATGCCTATCAGGATTCTTTCATCATCTGGGAAATATAGGGATCCCCAAATGGGCAAACCATGGTGAAGGCAAAGAAATTCAGTCAGGACAGGCCAGCCTACTCTGCATCCCACTGCATGTGCAGCTGGGCTGCCAGAGGGCTCTGCCATCATAGTCACACAGGGACCTAGGTTGACCAAGACTCTGATTTGACACACATATTATTAAGGCAGGAAACAAAAACATGTGGTGAAGAAAGCCTGGCTTTTCAAACATCTACAAGTAAAGGCACGCGGTAATTCTTCACAATTTTCTTTATAAAGTGAGTCCTTTACATATACCTAACTTCAGTGGACACCTGGAAGTATAATTCATGTGCAAGAAAGAAAACAGAACTTGTATAATTGTGAACAGCCCAATTAAACTGGATTGAAAAATTATAATCGATGCAAAGGAGTGGAATTTTATCAAAAGAGGTTTATCAGTCACCATACAAACAACCCCAGGAAAATGAGTAAGTCATAAACTAAAATGTATAACTATGTAGTCAGCTGCTTGTGGTGACATATTCCGATAATCCTAGTACTTGGGAGGCTGAGGCAGGAGGATCACAGGCTCAAGGCCAGCCTCGGCAATACAGTGAGACGCTGTTTCAAAAAAAAAGGGGAGGGGAAGCTTGGAGGTAGAATGCTCCTGGGTTCAATCCCCAGTACCAAAAATTAATTAATTAATTTTAACTAACTAATTATTTTAACTAATTAATTAACTAATTAATTAATTTTTAAAAAAGTAAGCAAAAATAGGGTGAACATGCTTATAATCATTAAAGAAAGAGGGAACTGAAACTGAAGAGGAAAAGGAAAAAGATAAACCAAAAGGAAGAGCTTGAGAAAACAAACAGGAAAAACCAAATCAAACTGGAAGACAGATCTGAAGAACCATCCAGGATATATTATAGAATGATAAACAGAGGGAAGATAAACAGGTGGGGACTATTAAGAGAGTTTAAAAATTATGGAGGTTCTAATGAAATGGTCCAATAAAAATTTAACAGGAATTTGAAGAAAGTACTAAAAAAAACCGAGACAGGCAGTACTAGAAGAATTAGTGAGTGGAAGCTTTCAATAGTTGAAAGACCTAAGGACTTTGGTTTAAAAAGTATGAAAAATATCTGAGCAGGATAAATAAAACAAGTCCCCATCTAATTCTGTCATACTACAACTATAGAATATGGCATGTAAAGAGAAAGTAGTAAAAACAAATAACAGGAGGACAATAAAACTAGAGAGATTTTATCAGCTCTACTGGATGTTCTAAATATACTCTCAGGCTCCAAAAACTCCTATTCTTTGCCAGCCATAAAAATACTATGACAAATTCACCTACTAGAATTATAGACTCTAAGCAATTATGACCACAGAAGAGCAAACAAGTATTTCCAGGAAAGATCCAGCCTAAGTGAAAAATGTTATGCCACAAAAATATTGTTTTATAATGTCTTATATATGTTGATATACTTATAATTTCTAAAATTGATTTTTCATAAGTTTTTAATGCTATATTCATAGTAATTGTCTTCCAGAGGCAAAACAATGATTATTAGTTCTACGTTAAAGGTAGCAACACTGAGAATCTTACAGATGTAAGATTTGTAAGTCATAAGAATGGTAGGTATGAGAGGAGGTGCTCTGACTCTTAGTTTATATTTTAAATCAGGTTTACACAAGGCAAATATTTGGTTTTTATGTTTGTAAATTATGCCATATTGAAATGGGGAATCATTATAACAGATTATCCATCAGTCCCAAACACAGTTGCCTCAAGAATAACACTAGGTTGCTACACTTATTCTTTTTGTTTATACAGCAATCATACTTGAATACAGATATTCTTTTAAGAAGGCAATATGTTTCTCCAAATATTGTGCAGATAACTTTTAAAAAATGGTGTTGGCTATGGCAATGCTCAGTACAGCTTTGCTCACATTAGTGGAAACTTCTAAGGTGGTAAATTCTAGGGTTAACTTAGGATAGGAGCATAGTAAGAGTTTGAATTATTTTGTGGATTATCAAATCTAAGCCAAGACAGTGATTGGAAGCCATTGCCACAGATGACACAATTATTTACACAAAAAAATGGGAAGGGGTTGATGAGTAAACTATTAAAAATATAAAGAATTTCTGAAGATTTTTCTGACATAAGATACTTAGTAAAATCTGGTTTATTTCCATGTATCAACTTTAAAGACTTGGACATTTTTTTTTTTTTCCGGTACTGGGGATTGAACTCAGGGGCATTCCACCTCCAAGCTACACCCCCAGCCCTATTTTTTATTCTTTATTTTGAAACAGGGTTTCACTAAGTTGCAGAATGCCTAACTAGGTAGCTGAGGCTGGCCGTGAACCCAGATCCTCCAGTCTCAGCCTCCCAAATGCTGGGATTACAAGCATGCACCACCACACCTGGCGACTTGGACATTTTTAGTAGTGTTATTTTCCAGGTGTAGTCAACAGCAGTATGAAAACCACTCCTCACAGTTGAAAGTTGAGCTTATTCCTTGATTCTTAGCTGTACTCTGAGGAGGCCCATCTCCTGGACATCGACCATGTTTAGATGCCATAATAGTATGTCAATGTCAAATGCCAACAAGAATGCAGAGAAATGGGAGAACCTACATATTGTCACTGGGTTAAAACTTGGATCCAGGCACAGTGGTGCACTCTTATAATCCCAGCTACTCCCGAGGCTCAGGCAGGAAAATCACAAGATTGAGGCCATTCTGGACAACTTAGTGAGATCCTGTCTTAAAATGAAGAACAAGAAGGATTGGGGATTGTTTCAGTCAGCATTATCATTGCTGTGATCCCAAACAACTGACCACTACACAACTTAGAGGAAGGAAGATTTGTTTGCTCACAGTTTGGAGATCCAAGGCGTTCAGTCTGTTCGGCTGGTCTCATCGGCAGAGCTCGGGCATGGCGGCAGGAAGCAGAGAAAGGGAGAGAGCAAGGGCTCTGCTTTTACACCATGGAAGCTGGAAGCAAGAGCGCAAACAAAGGGAGACAAAGACACCAGCATGGTCCCTAAGGCCACACGCCAGGGACCCACCTCCTTCACCACACCCTACCTGCCCAGGTCATCACCCAGTAAATACATCACAGTGGATTTGTCCACTGATGGGATGAAAACATCATGGCTTAATTATATCAGCTCTGAGCCTCTCAGGGAACCTCTATATCTAATCATAGCAGGGATGTACTCAGTGGTAAAGTGCCCATGGGTTCAATCTACAGTACTGAAACAGGAAGGAAGGAAGGAAGAAAGAAAAAAAAAGAAGGAAAGGGAGGAGTAACTCCTTTGTGAAAAGCTTGCATTTATTTTATGAAGATGACAATAGCTATACCCCACTGATTAGTAAAATAAACTAAGTATACATACTAAATACTCCAGAGAAAATCTTATACCTAGCACCAAGAGATTGGCACATGAACAAGAATATCAGCCCCAATTAAATGGATATGTGATTTGAGCTATCTTTCCACAATCACATTCTCTACTGCAGGGGAAATAACCACAACTGCACACATAAATGTGGATGAATCGCAAAAACATAAGTTTAAGAAAATACTTTGAAAAATATAGACATAGAGTGATATATATATGTACACATATATATATATGTGTGTGTGTGTGTGTGTGTGTGTGTGTGTGTGTGTGTATAGTCCCAAACAGCTAAAATTAAATAATGTATCGAGAAAGTATATGTATGTGTGTACATACACACATACATATGTATATATGATAAAACTATAAAGAAAGGCAAAGAATAAAATTAGGTGGGAGTATAGTTTGAATGAGTAGTACATAGATATTTATTTCATTTATTTTAGCCATTAAAATATGTATAATTATTCTTTTGTATATATTATGTATGTTGCACAGTTTAGAAAAGTAGGAGAGATGTCTCATTATTGAGAAATTCAAGGTATGAAGAAATAAATGCTGTATATCAACTGTCTTTAAAAGATCTACTACTGATATCTTAAATTTAGTAATTGTTATCAAGATGAATATTTTATTTATTTATTTATTTATTTATTTATTTATTTATTTATTTGTGTGGTACTAGAGATTGAATCCAGAGCATTCTGCCTCCAAACTACACCTCCAGCCCTTTTTTTTTGGAATCAGGGTCTTGCTAGGTTGCTGAGAGTCTTGCTACATTGAGGCTGTCCTCTATCCTGTGATCCTCCTGTCTCAGCTTCTCAAGTACTGCAATTACAGGTGTGCACCACTGCTGGGGCTAATAGTTACATTCTTAAAGCAAAAGCTACATTATAAAACAGTAGTATTTTAATAAAAGTGTTCTAAAAATTCTTGAAGGAGCCAACTAAAATGCCAGTGGAAAAAAATGGTAGTAAGGCAAGAAATCTTTCAGTTTTCAACTATAAGTATTAAGGAAAATGGTTTTCCTGGACTATGACAAACAACAAAACAAAATTAAACAATAATAACAATGTACACCTGGTATTAAAAAACACAAAAAGAGAGCCTGGAGTGGTGGCGCATGCTTGTAATTCCAGTACTTGGGAAGCTGAGACAGGAAGATAGCAGATTCTTGGCCAGCCTCAGCAACTTAGTGAGGCATCTAGAACTTAGTGAAACCCTGTTTCAAAATAAAAGAAAAAATAGGGCTGAAGGTGTAGCTCAGAAGTAGAATGCTTCTGGGTTCCATTCCTAGTAACATACATACATACACACACACACACACACACACACACACACACACACACCACAATAAAAAACACAAGAGTCACCAATGTAAAAATAAGATGGCAGAAGTAAATCCAAAACCATCTTTTAGAAAGATGGTAATAATCAGTATAAATAAAATAAAGCCACAATTCAAAGAGAAACAAGAACAGAGAGCAGACTTCTATGGGATCCAGAGGGAAATGCACCAAGTGCTCTGTGCATATATATTTGTACCACTTTGAACTTCACTGTGATATATAATTATAATGCACCAATAAAAGTATAAAAACAGGAAACCACCTCGATACAGAATGTAACAGACCTACTTTTAACAGTAAATTAAAAAGGCGACAGAAAATCAAGGGTTACATGTTTTCTCTCTTCCGTGGAATCTAGAGAGAAAATAGGACTCAAAGTGGGGACTCATGAAAATGAGGAGAAAGACCAGTTGAATAGTGGAAAGGGATTGGGGGAGTGCGGAGGGGAAGGGAAAGAGGAGGCTTAGGGAAGGAAACAGAACAAATGTCAGGTGCACTCTCAATGTCATGTGACAGTGGGAGGGAGGGGGGGTGGTGACAAAGGAAGGACACCAAGGGAGGTGGAATGTATGTAAGAATTTATCACTTTGAATCTCACTAGGATGTATATAATTACCATGCACCATTAAAAAAAGGTGATGGAAAAAATGTATCCAAGCCAAATAAAACCAAAAATTTTAGGTTAGCAAAGTTCACATGATAGAAGATTAAATGTAATGCAAAAAATATTACATGGAAAGAGAATGTTTAAGGAAACTTCTCACAGTAAAGATAAACCTGACATGAGCTTTTGGTATAAGCAACAGGGCAATGCAATTTTTGTGGTATGGATGGGAGAAAAACATACTAATACAATATTTCAACTGTAGCATCTTACAATATTATCAAGATGAATTAAAGTGTAGAAATGCCTGTTTTAAATGAGGTGGCTTTTTCTGGGCCAATGTTTAATATTTGTAACCTCAAAACAATGAAAATGTTTTACTAAATGACTTGAAAATTAAGGGAGCAGCTTTCAAATTAAATGTTTGCTATTTTGATATTTCCCTTACCAGTCATATGCATCATATGCATTATGTTACTTTTTTTTTTTTTTGGTTTGGTTTGCTTACACTGTTTTTTTACTGTTTTTCTATCATTTGCAATATGAGTCTTAGATAACACATAAGCATCTGGGTATCATGTTCATCAACTGGACAGGAACTTGCTGGTAAAATGCCCCAGGACATTGCAGTATCTATAACAGATCATATCAAAGGCTAAAAATGTGAGATACAAGTAAATTCAGGCAGTAGTATATCAGTTATTGCCAAGGTTGTATTTTTAAATATAGTATTTTTGTACAAGGTTTTTTGATGCAGTCGTTTGAGGCCATGCACAATGATTACCTAGATAATGCTGCAAGAACTGAGTTGTGATTCCTTTTGTTAACAAACAAGCCTTGCTTGAAAAGAAGACAAACAATTCATGGAAAGCAATAGTTTTTTTTTTTTTTTCAGAAAGAACGCGAATCAGTTCTTGGAATTTAAATCATTTGAATAGTTGGATGACAAAAACTTGCCAAAAATTTATAAAAATGTTCACCAAGAAAGCCAGAGAAGCCGGGCGTGGTGGCCCACGCTTGTAATCCCAGCATTCGGGAGGCTGAGACCGGAGGATCCGGGTTCGCGGCCAGCCTCAGCTACCTAGTGAGGCACTCCGCAACTTAGTGAGACTCGGTTTCAAAATAAAGAAAAAAAAAATAGGGCTGGGGGTATAGCTCGGAGGTAGAATGCCCCTGAGTTCAATCCCCAGTACCGCCAAAAAAAAAAAAAAAAAAGAAAGCCAGAGAATAGGAGGCAGAGGTAATGTGATTGTATCTGTATTTGGTAACTTTGAGATTAACTCAAAACTAGGATTTACTTAGGATTTTTTGAGGGAGGGAATAAAAATTTTCTTGGGTGTTAACCAAATGAGGTAGGTGTCTTATATCCAACCACTCACAGCCTCCATAGACCATTTGTGCAGAAACTCATCTTTAATAGTAGGATAAGACATTAATTATGCCTGTGTATGAGAGACTTCTGCAGAATCTACTGGAGGAATCTACAGTCAGTTCTCAATTTACAGGCTGTAAAACTTGACTTTGTATATTATAATAATAGCTTACTACCCACAAACTCTGAGAATGCTGGAGCCACCACCATTCACTGAAGTAATTCTTAGTTAAGTGGGTACTACTTGTTCCAGCTCTGCTCAGGTGATGATTATAAATGTATTCTCCTTGCAGACTGAACTGGGTACATTTCTCAGTTGACTTTAGCCAGGTATCACAGTCTATTATGTGCCACTGGGTGGGTCCACATTTAGTTTTACTGCCCCAAACTATTATCAACACAAGCTTGATCATCACTGTGCTTAGTAAGCTAACCACTTTCCCCTCTAGCCATATAATTTACTTAACTTCTGTGGCTGAGCTGTTGCAAGAATTTTGCACAGCCCCTTGGCTGGGGCCCTGCTTAGCTCTCTAGTTCTTTTCTCCTGAAACTAAGACTTTATTGATTTAACTAATTTTCCATTACTTTCAATGCAAATGACGGCTGATTCCCTTTCTCTGGCCACAAGATGGTAAAGCCCACCTGTGTACATTTTACCTTTGTCAGAACCTGCTGTCCTCTGCTCATCCATTACTTGTACCTCTTTGTTATTTTTACTAGCGGTCACAGCCCAGAGGGCCAGGTTGTTTGTAATTTGGGAAGAGCATACTTACATATAATTAGCCATCAGTGTGAACCCTAGCTTCTGCCTTTTCTTTCCATTGCTCTCTCTACTGATCCCTTGTTGAAATCTAGACATGTTTTGAAGCCAGTAGATTATGATATTTGATTTCTGGTGCTTTTTGTTCCAAGTCTATGCTATATATCTGTGATATCCCAACTGTGAAATTAGCAGAAGGTAAACCTCAGAAAATATTTGATAAATCTGATGTTCTTTTGACACATTAATACTTTACTTAGAAAGAGGAAAAGCAAAATTAGAATTTGCAGTATCTTAAGACTGAATCAATTGAATCATAGAAGCTGACTCTTAGCTTCCTCAAGATGTAATTTATGCATCCCATAAGATACACTTACTAAAAAATAAAGGAAGAGATTAAGCCTTCTGGTGTATGCAATTTCTATCATGTTTTGCTTCCAAAAATGGCAAGTGGTATTGATTGATGTCACCACCTCTTGAAGAAAAATCCCTTCCCTGGATTTGGAAGTTAAACAGAGTTTGCCTTTGAACTTAACCAAGTTTTCATGGCTTTCAAAATCTATGTTCCACTTTCTGGTAAGTATAAATCATTGTATCTTACTGCTGCTTGTTCCCCTAATTTTATTGGGGGCAATTTGGCCTTAGCACAATTAACCAAAAAGGCAGTAAGACTTTGATTTTTATTTCTCACCAATAATTGATTATAGGAGCATAATTATTAAGGGATTGTGGTGTTATGAGGGGACTCGAGAATTCTGTAGCTTAACATTTACAATTCATATTAATCACAAGCTGCTTTTGATATTAAAAGTAAACCTTCACTTTTTATTCAGACTCTACATATTATGATACGAGAGTTCCTTGAATAATACATATTAAATTCTTATCCACAGGTCAAGAGAAGTTATTGAAAGCTCTGAGGCCCACTTACTACAGATTTTAGTATTATCATCTTCTGAAAATTTTGATACTGAAAAGATTTCCCTGATATACTGCTTCATGATATACAAAGTAAACAATTAAAAGTATGAATAGCAGCATTACCTGTGATCTTAAATTCGATGCTGTACCCATTATGAACTCATTCATCTGTAAATAACCCAGCTTAAAATGACTTAAAAGAATTGGTGCTCATTCTTGTTACATAACAAAAGGCTGGATGTAGATGGCTGTTGTCTTTGATTTAATGCCTTGATGGCACAAAAGCCAGAATTGCTTGACTTTTTCCTTATACTTGACCAATTTTTGGAAACTAATAAGTGTCCTACAACTCCAAATACCATGTATATATTAAAAACAGAAGTTAGAAGGAGAATGTATTAGCCCTTCCTTTCTTTCTTTCTTCTTTTTACCAGAAAAGGAAAAAAAAAATTAGGCACATCTTCATAAATTTCATTAGCCCAGAGAAAGGTTATATGGTCAACACTAATGCAAAGGAAGCTGGGAAATTTTGAACAGGTGGTCATGATTGACTTAGTCCAATAATACTCTATCATCTTGGAATTTTAGTAAGGAGAAAGAGGACAAGAATTTCACAGAGGGTGGACTAATGACAACCACAATAGAGAAACTATCTGAGGAATTTCTTTTGCTGATGACTGAACCATAAATTATGCCATATAAATATATCAAATATATTTGATATATATCAAAAAACATCAAACAGCCGTCAGAATGGGGGAGTCGCCATCATGTAATCTTAGCTTACTACTACATGCCATGTATTTGAAAAATCTTTACATGAAAACATGCATATCAGCTTGAAACAGCATTTGGCAGAAAAATAAATGGTAAAGCTAAAAAAAAAATAAACCGTAATTTCTCAAAAAAAAAAAATTCCACTTTCTTTTAAGAAGAGACCAAAACTATCTTGGTTGATAATGCACATTTACTTTGCAAGATAATTTCAGAGGCTACACTCAAAATGTCTCAAGTACTTTTAGTTGAGATATTCTGTGTCAAACATCTGCTGCTACATTTGCAATTCTGTTACACTTGCAGCACCGATTTTGCTATTCACTATAAATTCTGATGGGATGCCTTCCTCTTCTCTCAGTTTAATGAATTTGTGGAAGGCAAATATCTTTGCCTCTACGTATAGGCAGTCTCTCTCCTTCCTAAACTTTCACATTCTTTATAAAATAATATCTAATATTTATTCAACACTGAATGCTGAGCATGGCATTAAACTAATTGTATATTCACAACTCCATGCAGTAGGCCTTTTTGATGTTCATTTTGTAGCTGGGATAACTGAGGCACAGAGAGGTTAAGTAACTCCTGGTTTATACAGACAATAAAAGACAGCACTAGAATTCAAACCTGGACACTCTGGCTCTGGAGCTTAAGATATTAACCACCTTCTAAGAGGTGTACTTTTAATCACATAGAATTTTGTTTTATCCTGCTTCCTAGTCTATAAGCTCCTTGCAGGTGGTCTACATTGTCTATGACAGGCCTTGTATTTAATGATTAAATGATTCCCAACAAAATGGGCTTGTACTTAACTTTTAGAAGCAGCTGATTTGTAATTGGCATGCTTATTTATTTATTTGAAAAGTATTTTGTTTGATATAATTGCAGACTTTGAATAGTACAAAACATTCCCATAGACCCTTCACCTAGATTCTCTAAACATTAATATTTTACTACATTTTTTTCTATCTATTTATCCATCCACCCCATTGGCTAAACTTAGTCACATGATTAAATTAGGGAAGCTGGACAATCTAGTTCCTTTCTGAGTGATGAAGTACTCTACTCAATTTTGGGCTTTTTTTTTTTTTAAATTATAGGTAGGTAGGAAAGCAAGGGATACCAGCCATTTGGAGCTTATAGGCACAATAATACTTACAGGTTCGTCTTTTACATTGCATAATGATATGTTCCAGGCATTGTGTAAATATATGCAGTATACTTTTCACAGTCTATATGTCCACCACATGTTAGCTGTTATTACTTTTAAAAATATATAAAGTGCTGGTCAATGGTATGCTTCTTTGTTCTACTTTATCTTACTATTGATCTCCACCTATCACTTTGAGTCTCAGGATTGATGTTTGTGGGATAGAGAGATGTACTCTAAGACAGACACTACTAAGAGCTTTCACATGACCCCTAATTAAAGGAAAATAGTTTTAGGTATCACTAAGCTTCACAAAGAGACAATTTTTAAAGCATACCAGAAAAATCAGATCCCCTGTAAATGTTGTAAATTCCCTGTTCATTTTATTCATGCATCAGATCCTATTTTTGTTTAACTCATACATTTTTATTCCTTACTCATGCTGCAGATTGGCCTGAAGCAGCCTTTTCTCACCCGGACCATAACTTCTGGTTTGTACAGTGAGTTTGGGGTGCTGACCTCAAAATATAAAAGAGTGGCATGAGAATTTAAAAACCTCAGATGAACTTATGGATGCCACAATGTTGACCTTATGAGGTTTTTCTCCCTAGTAGTCAGCTCAGAATGTAAGGAAAAAATATAGAGATCAAGATATGTGAACCTGAAAGAGAGGGCTCATTCTTTAAGCATGAAGAATTCATTCCTATCTGCTGGGACACCAGTAACATCCAGGCTCTAAATTCCAACTGAAAGGATTTTAGCAGCTAGTTTCTAATGAAATATTTTCAGTTGTCATATGTCCACTGATAGCTTTACAGATGGAAAGTGAGCTATTCACACATGCACACGTTTCATATACATATGTATCTAAAATTTCTAATTTTAGATAAAATTTCTAATTTTAGATAGTAGAAATAGTGGGTAAGTGTATGTCAACTAACTTACGACGGATTCCTAGGGAATATGATATACTTTTTTTTTGATATGTTGAGGATCTTTTAGTAATCATTATTGGAAGACATAGTTGTTTTGTGGACGTAGAGGAGATGTGGCTTTTTAAAATGTTACTTGTATCATTAAATGCCAATTTAATTAAATAATTGGGTTGTTTTCTTTTGAAAATTTTATGAAGATATGAAGAACTGGGGTGAAAGCAATAATTGAGAAGGAAATATGTAGACTTTGGCGGTAAGTTGAATAGGACTTTAATTTTAGCACAGTTACTAACTATAAGGATCTGGGCATTTTTTTTTGTACTCTTTCTGAGCCTTAGTTTCCTTCTCTCTCTATAAAAGGTCATCACTAACAGGATGTGATGACACACACCTGTAATCCCAGTACTTGGAAGGCTGAGACAGGAGAATCACAAGTTCTAGGCCATCCTCAGCAGTGTAGGGAGGACCTCAACAACTTAATGAAGACCTGTTTCAAAAAAAAAAAAAAAAATTAAAAATAGGGCTGGGGTATAGGTCAGAGGTAGAATGCCCCTGGGCTGAATTCCTAGTAACACACTCATCATCATCATCATCGTTGTCGTCGTCGTCATCACCACACACACATCTGTTTTTACTATCTACTTTTGTGTAAGAAATCATACCTTAGTGGCCTAAAATAATAGCATCATTTATTTTGCTCATGAATTTCATGCTTTGAGAGGACAGTTTTTTTTTTTTTTTTTTTTTTTTTTTTTTCCCCTATAGCACTAGCCACCAAAGGCATGTGCTAGAATTATCTGCATCTCACTCTTCCACCATCTGGAGCTGTGGATTACTTGGAATGCCTATTGTGCCTTGCCATGAGGCCTGAGCCTCCTCAGGACATAAAGCCTTTGTTTCAATGGTGAGAATTTCAGGAAAGATGGGGGCAGGCTGGAGCTGTGTTGTGTACACCATAGCCTTGAAAACTACACATTATCACTCTGGCCTCCCACTATCTGTTAGAAGAGCCAATTTCAAGAAGAGGGAGATAGAATCCACTTTTGGATTGGAGAGATGTCAGAAACCTGTAGACATGATTTAAATCCACAATAATGGCACATTTCAAACATTTATGGGTCCTTTCCCTTCAGATTTTCTTGCTTATTCATTTTAGCTTAGAATGAATTATTCAACCTCTTTTGTACCTTGAACTAGGCTATTTACTGATGAACAAGATAGATAAATTTTATGTGATCATGGAGAAATTTCAGATAAAATTATACACTTTTTTTTTTCAGATATTTCTAAACATTTGTTCAGCACCCATGACAGTACCCATGCAAGTCCCTCTGCTGTGGACTTTGAAAGACTTTGTGAGGCAGCCATGTCCTAGCTTCTTTCATCCATCAGGGTAACCAAACCCAACAACTGTGGTAATGCAGGCTCTGGTAGGACTGTGAGTGAAGTGTGGATAAAGGAGATCAGAGGAGAAGAATGATCAGAGCTGTGTGGTTAAGGAAGGACTGCCTGGAAGAGGGGATACCAGAACTGTTACTAGAAAAAGTTTGAATGTGTGACCTATGTAAAAAGCACTTCCAAACGCAGTCATGAGACTTCCTTACATTTATAAATGGTTTACAGGTCACAAAATGCATCTCACTTAATTTTTCTAGTAATCATATAATTCGTGTATTGTAAGCATACATCTTTGTTAGGTACAAATTGATAATGACATACGTGCACACATTTCTCATTTGACCCCTTCCCCAATTCCCACCCCACTCCCTCGCCCTCCCTCCCTCTCAAGTTCAGTTTACTGAGTGACTTTGAATTGTGTAAGTACATCATGTGCATTAGGGTGCCCCCCCCATCCATCCCCTTTGGTTAAATCAACTTCTTTGTGTATCGAATCATATAATTTTAAACATTTTTATTATCAGCAGCATTTAATATAATTATTTTTGAACCCATTATATAATTATATATATGTAAAATTCTATACATATATATGTGATAAGTAGGTGAGGAAATTAAGGGTTATTGGACTGAAATCGCTTCCTCAAGACTATAATTGGTAAATGAGATAAAAAGGAGAATAGCAAGGCGTTTACTTGAAGATTTGATTCAGATTAAATCATACAAAGCCTTGAATGCTACACCAGAGGAGAACATACATTATCAGGTAACTAGCAGGTGTGTTGGCAGCAAAGAGACATAAATTGGACGGGGAATTTGGAAAAGCATTCTGCAATCAGTATAAAAATAGATTATAATCAGAATTCTTAGAGAAACGGAGTCCTGTTATAATAGCAATTTATGTCAGAGGTAACGAACCACTGATGTTGAGGTGGTTTTCATGAGGATGTAGTAGAGAGGTGCATTCGGACACATTGTGCAGGTAGGACTGACCATATTTGGGCAAAAAATGAAAAATGTCAAAGCTAAAGATAAGATTTTAAATCTAAATGACTATAACATTGACATTGAAATTGGAGAAGTTATAACATCACCACAGCCAAAAATGGGAGGAGGGAGCGTGCGTGTGTGTGTGTGTGTAAGCAGGGTGAGATAGTGAGTCATTTTTATATCTTAAATTCAAGAGCTCTGTATAGGAACAGAGGAAAAATATTTCTCATAGTATTTCATAGTAGGATCTTAAGGGCATGAGACTTTAGCTGCGATGCTAGGAGAATAGTCTCAAATCTATTTTTGGCACTAGGAAAATTTGAGAATGTTGTGTGTGAAGTCATTACTTCAAGTTTGCAGATTTATCTCTTGTTTTAAAGGCATTATTAGAAAACATGAAATCCAGAATTATATTTAAATTGTAGCTCTGTCCTGTTTGAGCTAAATTAATGGAGATGAGTTACCTAAACTCAGAACCTGGTGTTTGTCATCTACAAAATGAAGTTACTTATACCTGCTGTGTCAGAATGAAATAAAGAAATAATATATGCACAGAACAGAGTGCCTCCACACAGTAAATGCTCAATAAATTATAATTCTGATGATTATATTGATAATGTAACTATGGCTTAAAAATGTCTTTTTCATGATCTTGTTTCAAAGGCAATTAGAATTGAAGTTATAAGCTCTGGAAGGAATTATGGAATTGAGTTTACTCCTTAAAGGACCCTGCTATCTGGTAACCCAGAAAACTTACAAGCTGGCACTTTATTTGATTACTGAAATGCAACAATGATATTAAAAAACTCAGCAGGAATGAAAATCGCTCTTGTATTTTTTTATTGCAGTCATTTTAGTATCATTGCTTAATGATTCTTCCCATTTTATCATATATATATATATATATAACATATATACATGTGTATAGGTATATAGGGGTATTTGTGTGTGTGTGTGTGTGTGTGTGCATTCAAGGTGACATAGTAAAAACAGCAAGAGCATCAGATTTGTAAACCAAAGGCCCAAGTGCATGTCTTGAATTTCCTAGCTATTAGCTGCATGTCTTTATCTCTGAACTTTATCATTTGCAAACTGAAACTAAAACACACCCCTAGTGTTATGGAATATGCTATATATACAAGGGCCCTATACAAATTATAAACTACAGGTCAAATATGGGTGTGATACGCTTAATCATAAAAATAATTTGCACATATGTCAACACGTCAAACAGATTTTACCTCAAGTGCTGATAACACACAGCCTGGACTTCCATTTAGAGAAGAATTCTGAAGCTAAGTCTGTATTTAGAGGGAAAAAGTTCCGGGGTTATGTAGTAATGTTCAAAGTGGTGCGGGAGGAAACAATGCCACATATTTTCTAGTCTTAATTTGTAAGTTGATGTGTTCTGGGAATTTTGCTCTTTTGACTCCTATCCACTAAGATAAAAGGCCTATAGTGTTTAGGTACTGCTCTTAGCTGAATATGAAGATACATGACTCACATATTATGGTTCCATTCTGTTTGCAGAACTCATCCGATAGGCAAGATGATACAAAGAGTAGCTCTTTGAGACAAAAGTCTAACACACTGTACAAGACTGAGATAGCTAAAAGTTTTGCTATGACTCCTCCTCATCTATTCCATATGTATATACGTGAGGTTGGAGAAAATCCTAAAAATAAAGTCATGTTTCTTCTCATCCATGAACTGGGTATCAGCTATAAACTTTAATCTGGAAAACAACTCAAAAATTCACATTGACTGATTCTATTTTGACCAGAATTTACTTTCAGTTTGATTGCTGAGAGTATTAGAACAACCACCGTGAACAGAACACAGCCACATCTAATATCAATGCAACTCTTCCCTTCCCTTCCATCTTCATCTGTATCACACCGGTGAGCTCTGTGTGTACATTATACTAAGTTCTCTTTGAGTGACTTCTGACAAGTATCCTTACATTAGATACCACTTGCCATTCCCTTTATATTCCTTTTTGTAAAATTTCAGAGTTTTTAATGTCAACATAAGCCATGGAATGAGAATCAGAGGTTCTGATATAGGTCATCTGGATAGGCAGTCTGTATACATGTGTTCAAATCTCACCAAAACCCTATACCTTCTGAGGTACTGCTGTTAATGCAAAGACTTTATGATGTTGTTAGAAGGGTGGTCTATTTTAATTGCTTAAAGGAGCTTCCTGTATTACTCAATATTTTACCATGAGTCAAACTTTTGAAGATATTTAAGATCATTGAAGTAATTATTATATATACATATATGCATATGTACATAACACATATATGTACACACACATATATTTATGTATGTATGTATTGTGGTGCTGGAGATTGAACCTAGAGACATTCTACCTCCAAGCTATACTTCCAGCCCCTTTTATTTTTTGTTTTGAAGTGGGATCTCACAAGCCAGGCGTGGTGGTGCATGCTTGTAATCCCAACATTCGGGAGGCTGAGACTGGAGGATCCGGGTTCGAGGCCAGACTCAGCTACCTGTGAGGCCCTCCACAACTTAGTGAGAACCTGTTTCAAAATAAAGAATAAAAAATAGGGCTGGGGGTATAGCTCGGAGGTAGAATGCCCCTGGGATCTCACGAGGTTGCTGAGAGTCCTGTTACATTGCTGAAGCTGTCCTTGAACCTTTGATCCTCTTGTCTCAGCCTCTCAAGCACTGGGATTATAGGCATGTGCCACCATGTCTAGCATCATTATATACTTAAAAACTGACTTCATATTATAGTTAAATTATTGCAAGGAAGGGTAGAATGACTGCCTTTTTCATTTGTCTCTTAATTTGAACTTGAGCTCAATTAACCTAAGTACATTGAGTATCTAGCCTTTCACACATGGAAAGGAAATAAATTTTTCTCAGGTAAATCTATAATCAGTGATTTCAATAGATTAAGTTGAGCTAAATGTACATGTCTTCCTTTCTACTCCAATTTCATTGAAATGACTGGAAGATGTATGTATACATGTCTATAAAATAATGTGCATATCTATTCTAGATATGATGAAAAAAAGCCAAGGTATGGCCATTTGGTATAATTAGGAATTTTGATGAATTTCCTAGAAGACAGAAAGCAGATGGGATCAGACTGATAAAGAAAGAGGAGTTATGAAAATGTAGCCCAAAGCAGGCATGGAAGAAAACTCCTACAGAAGTGAATGTTCCCAGTGATACTCCAAGGTTGAGGATAATAAACTGAAGAGCTGATTGGATTGAGAGCAGGGCTGGTATTTGGCCCTATAGCATTTCATTACAACCATACTAGGGTTCTCATAATTAAAATACAATAGCAAGTTGATAAATAGCACTTCTATGAGCCTCAGGCCCCCAGCATCCCCAACCTCCCCATGATTCAGCATCCAAGGGGTTAACACTTGGCCCACTGGTGGCCTTGGGGACGTTTCTATTCTGATTACTAGGTTCCCATGTTAAATATTATACCCAGTGTGAGCTACTGTTCAGGGACATTAAAAATGTTATTTGGAATGGCTGGTCTCCATTTCTGGACCCCATTTCCTCTGACACACCTCTTCAGGGTGTAGCCTAGGAGCTGCTGCTTCTTCTTCTTTTTTTTGGCCCAGAAGTGAGCATCCTCTATTTAGAAAGCTACCATTTTAGGTATTAAGCCTGAGAAGAAAGCAGAGTAGAATTTGAATTAGTTCTGGAGCCTTCTTAGCAGATATGGAGAAAAATAGATGGAAATGAAGTTTCTCAGGAGCAGGCAATAGTATTTAGCACTTTTTGCATATTTACTGTGTTTCAGGAGCTGTTCTAGAAGATTTGTATGTGTAAACTTACTGATACCATCCAAGAGATCAATGAAGAGGGTTGTTATTGGTGCCTCCATTGGACAGATGAGGAAATTAAAGCCCAGAGAGGTATAGATTCTTTTTTTTTTTTTTTTTTTGCGGTACTGGGGATTGAACTCAGGGGCATTCTACCTCCGAGCTATACCCCCAGCCCTATTTTTTATTCTTTATTTTGAAACCGAGTCTCACTAAGTTGCGGAGTGCCCCACTAGGTAGCTGAGACTGGCCGCGAACCCGGATCCTCCTGTCTCAGCCTCCCGAATGCTGGGATTACAAGCGTGCACCACCACGCCCGGCTAGAGAGGTATAGATTCTTGACAGAGAGCACAGAGCAAGTTAGTGGCAAAACTGGGCTCGCACTTTGGTCCTCCAGCCACATTCTTACCTGCAGCAAGTCCCACCTCTCAAATACCTTAAGGCATTTCATACTCAGATGAAGACATCCATGTTTCAGCGCATAGAAGTCCTGTCTCACTTGCCTACTATTATCCACTGATAACCTTTCCATAAACTTCCTATTGGTAAAAGTATTTAGAGTTGGTTTTTGCTGCCTTTTGCATTTAATTGCATTTACTGTATGATAAAAAATTGAAAATAAGTGAACTAACATGCTAGCTTAATGATCTAGAGTAAGAAATAAACCTGAACAAAACAACCAAGCAGGAAGAAGAAATTAACTAGGTAGGAATTAACAAAATGCAATGTATCAGTAATAAATTATTGAGAATTAAGTTGAATTAGTGAAATAAAAATATACAGTAATAGACTTGATCAACAAAAGCTTAAAGATGGCTACTTGAAATAAAATAAAAAGATCTAACTAAAAATAAGCAACTACCTATATATTGCTTATTATAAAACAACTGAAAAAATATTGCTATGAAGATTTAGATGTACAAAATAATCTTAAATGATGCTATAAGGAATTCTATAATCTCTATAGTCCATAAAATAATGGAATTTATACATGGTCAAAACTGACTCAAGAAGAGGTAGAAAAACTGAATATATCAATAAACAGAAAAAATTGAAAACGTAGTTAATGACCCACACTTAAAACAGTATTAGACACAAATAGTTGTAGCTGATTGTAATGAACTCATCAAAGAAAAATAATTAATACTGTTTTAGAATATTAAAAAAAGAAAAAACACATTAAAACACATTATATAAATCTAGCATATTTCAGTTAACAAATCCATCAAGAATAATAAGAGAACATCATAGATTTATTTTATTTATGAATAAATAAAAATGCTAAATAAAACATAACCCAATCAAATTCAGCAATATCGCAAAAGAATAATACATCATGGTGAAGTAAGTTTTATTGAGTACAAATGCTCAATAAATATTGACCAGAATTATAAAAATGGTTCAAATTAGAAAATCCATGAATGTAACTTATTAGAGTTAAATGCCATTATCACAGAAGCCAATAATCACTTGGTGAAATGTAATATTTCTTTTTGACCCAAACCCTTAAAATATCAGTAAGGGCCCTGCTAGAAAACAAAAACAATTTCAGAGATTTTAAGCAAGAATTTAATACAGGAAATTGGTGGTCATCATGGAAGTGTGTACTTTGCAGTATTGTTTCCAATAACTATTTTAGAAATACATTAGTTGGGAGGACAGGAGAAGTGAAGGCTCTGGAAAGCCCACCATCAGATTTCAGGACTGCCAGTGTTTCCAGGAAATGAGGAAGTTCTACTAACCTCCTGGTTAGAAGCTGCAGGAAACCACAGCTGCTGGTAATAGCCAGCTGCCATGCTGAGTTGGTTAGCTGGGTAGTGTGTGGGAGGAAGGATTGCTGTAAAACTCACACCTGCCAAAGCTTAGGAATCTGCCTGCTACTCCTGGAGGAGAAACAGTGGCTTCTTTTCCCTTCTGCTACTCAAATCTCACAAAAGTTCTTCTCAATGAAATCTAAACCAGAAACTGTATGCAAAAGACTTTAGAAAATGTTGTTCTCAGGCTTCCAGCCCCTTTAATAAGTTGAAAAGTATCAAAGACAGCTGGAGTTGTATTAGTATGAACAGGAAATCTACATATTCTACAGCAGTCTTTATAATCAATGATGAAACATTAGGACTACAACTATTGAAGTTAGCAACAAAAGGAAGATGCCCAGTGACAGAGCTACCTTTCAAAATGGAATTCCTAGGAAATGAAATGAGAAAAATATTAGAGGAGTTATACTTCTAATATAATATGTATAATATGGGGTGATATAATATACCTAATTAATGATCTTAATTATGCATAGTATAATATAATTAACATAATTAGTTGAATCTTTGGTGATGAGAGTGAGTTGAGAAGAAGACCGAGTGTGCTTTGAACTCAGTAGCTCTATGTGTTCTGGAACAGAGGAAGGGAAGGCGATTTTCACACACTGCTGCAAACGTGTGCCCTTTGCCCTCTTTAAGGATGCTTAGATTTGTTTTTCTCCTTCCTCCCACACAGTTTTACAATAATAGGCCTTACCTGTCATGAATTTACAGGTAAAGTGATTTCGCAAATAAATGGATATAAATGTTCTGTAATTTAAAGAAAGGGAACAGAATTATAAAAAGGAACGATAAAGCAGTTTTACTTTATGAAATATGGGAAAGTCCAACTGAGCAATCCAGGAACTAGTAGTCAAAATATATCAAGGATTTCTTTAATAAGAAAAAGACCAAAACTCAAACAAGAAAATAAATGTAAAATGTAAATTAGGAATGTATAGATGAAATAAAAAGAATGAATAAACATCATTTGTTTCAAAGGAGTTAAAATTTAAATGAGAAGGGAAACCAATCTATTCCCTTAAGAATAACACATACTAAATATATTGATAATAGTCAGGACTTATAATGTACAATGACACACATATTCTCACACGTTGTGGTGGTGTTAGAAGTAAGCATAGTCTTTTTTGAGAGAAATCCATGTGTATAGTAGGCATTTCTACTAAGTCTAATCTATAGAAAAGTCACTAATGCAAAAATATGTACATAAAAGGATGATAATTGAAAAAGTGTTTTTAAGTACACCAAGTGGAAATTCTCTAAGTGTCTCTCAGTAGGGTAAAGTTTAAATTAACAGTGACTTATGAATACTGTAAAATATTATTCAGTCATTAAAAAGAATGAGCTATGTCTTTATAAACCAACTTGGAAAAATTCCAATAATATATTGTTAAGTAAAAGTGACTAGATGCAAAAAGACCATATAATATGGTTTCCTTTACCTTAAAAGCATACATTTGCATACTTGTCCATATATTAGGAAAATTATTTTTAAAAAGGTGTTAAATTAGGTATTTTTGACTGTTAAAACTTGTAACTTCTGGGAAGGAGAGTAAGATGGGGAAGAGAGTATTTACCCGGAGTAGATAAAATGAGATTTGCATTTCTTACTCTCTGTATTTTTTGTTTGAAATTGCACAAATGAGAATATACTTTTAAATATACTCTTAAAAATAGCAAAAGTCAATTTTTTCAGTTCTTTCCATTCTTCATTTTGAGGTAGCTTTTAGAAAATATTCATTTTTACTTTATACAAATCACATGTTTAGGTGTACAATGTATGCACAGTGTGAGATTATTGCTACAGTTAATTAATATATCTATAACCTCATGTAGTTACCTTTTTGGGAGTATTTGCACAGAGGACATTTAAAATTGACAAAATTTCAGTTCTGTGGGATAAATAACTTCTAGAGATGCAACGTGCATCTTAACTGTAGTTAACAACTGTTTCATATGCTTATGACTTTTTAAGTGATGATGGCCTGCCCCACACTAACAAAACCTGCAGCACAGAAGTCAGGTGCAGATGACTTTTCCTCTGTGTTTTCCTACTGTTCTGTCCCAGAAGATTCCATCTCAGGTTCTTCATGTTGATTCCAGACCTTTTGGTCCTGGTACTCTATGCAAGTTCTCCTCAATGTACCCCCCACCCTGGGGTTGAACCCAGAGGAATTCTACCTGATACACCTTCCAGCCCTTTTGTTTTTCATTTTGAAACAAGGTCCTGCTAGGTTGCTGAGAGTCTCAATAATTTGTTGAGGCTGTTCTTGAACCTTCAATCTGCCTGTCTCAGCCTCCCAATACTGGAATAACAGGTATGCACTACCACACCTCACCTCAATGTTTCTTGAGACTCAATTTCTTGTTCTCCCACCATCTTTGTTGAGAAAGAACAGCTCTTTCATTATAACATTTATTCTTGTATTTGCTAAATAATATAACAGAATATCAAGCTTTTAAAATTAATCTGATACGTTCATGGACTCTCTTAAAGAGAGAAACTGAGTCTCACAGAGCTTGACTAGCAAATGCATGAGATCTTGCATGGCCTGTATGATATCAGAGTCTTTTTTCTTGTCTGTGAGATGATTAATTTTTAACTAATGATGCATACATATGGTATTTTTCAACTTTGCTATTTCATAGCACTTAATAGCAGATATCAGTTGCTTTTAATGAAACACATACATTAGATATAGGTAAAAATGTTGTGTTGGTTATTTTTTGCCATGTTATTATTCACATACCAATTACAGTCACAGCGTGTGCTAGATTACAGCAACACAAGGCGCCATCTAAACCAGTCTCTGAGGCCTCCAGATGGAACTTAGTTTTTTCCAGATAAAGTAAAAATAAGCATGACTGTGTGTGCACTTACACATACACTTATTTAATAGAACAGACCAGGTCATATTTGATTGTGTTTTCAAATAATTTCATTCGGAATAGAATTATTTTCTGTATTTCTTTCTCATTGGATTCATGGTTGACATATAGAAAAGTTACTGATTTTTTTAGGTTGATTTTGTATCTTGCTACTTTGTTGAATTTGTTAATCAGCTCTAGTAGCCTTTTGATTGAGTTTTTTAGGTCTTCTAAATATAGGATCATGTCATCTGCAAATAAAGATAATTTTAATTCTTCTTTTCCTATTTGAATTCCTTTGATGTCCTTCTCTCTTATTGCTCTGGCAGGAGTCTTGAGGACTATATTGAAAAGGAGTGGTGATAGAGGGCAGCCTTGTCTTGTTTCTGATTTTAAAAGGAATTCCTGCAGTTTTTCCCCACTCGATATATTTTGGTTTGGGGTTTATTGTATATTGCCTTCGTGATGTTGAGTATGTTCCTTCTATTACAATTTTCTGCAGTGTTTTTAACATGAATGGGTGTTGGATTTTGTCAAATGCTTTTTCAGTATCTATTGAGATGATTATGAGATTTTTGTCCTTAGCTCTATTTATGCGATAAAAAGACATATATGTTGAACCAGCATTGCATTCCTGGGTTGAATCCGACTTGGTCATGATGTACAGTTTTTTTATTTTTATTTTTTTTAATGTGATTTTGTATGCATATGGCTAGTATTTTGGTTAGAATTTTTGTGTCTATGTTCATTAATGAAATTGGTCTGTAATTTTCTTTTCTTGAGGTATCTTTATTTGGTTTTGGTACTAAGGTGATACTGGCCTCATAGAATAAATTTGGAAGAATTCCATCTCTTTTAATTTCACAAAATAACTTGTGAATACCTAGGAATAAACCTAACCAAGTAGGTAAACGACCTCTATAATGAAAATTATAAAACACTAAAGAAATAAATTGAAGATCTTAGAAGATGGAAAGACCTCCCTTATTCTTAGATAGGCAGAATAAATATTATCAAAATGGCTGTTCTATCAAAAGTTATCTAGAGTCCATGCAATACCAATGTCATTCTTCACAGACCTAGAAAAATTAGTCCTAAATTTCATACAGAGAAACAAAAGACCCAGAATAGCCAAAGCAATTCTCAGCAATAAGAATAATGCAGGAGGCATCACAATTCCTGACCTCAAATTATACTACAGAGCTATAGTAATAAAAATAGCATGGTATTGCACAAAAACAAACTGATAGATCAATGGAACAGAATAGAAGATACAGAAACAAATCCACACATTTACAACCAAATGATTTTTGACAAAGGTGCTAGACACATATGTTGGAGAAAGGACAGTCTTTTTAACAAATGGTGTTAAGAAAACTAGCTATCCACTTGTAGAAAAATGGAACTAAATCTTTACCTCTCACCCTATACAGAGTGAGAGGAGTCAACTTGAGATGGATCAAATACCTAAAGTTAGACCAGAGACTAGAAAAGGGAGGAACTACTAGAGGAGGGCATAAATTCAATACTACAACATATAGGGACAGGTAGAAGCTTCCTCAACAACTCTCCCAAAGTTCAAAAATTAAAACAAGAATTAATAAATGGGATTACATAAAATTAAAAGGTTTCTGCTCATCAAAGGAAATCATCAAGAGTTTAAAGAGAAAGCCTACAGAGTGGGAGAAGATCTTTACCAGTTATCCCTTTGATAGAGGACTAATATCTAGAATATACAAAGAATTTAAAAGACTTTACACTCAAAAACAACCCAATCAAGAAATGGGAAATTGCTGGGTGTGGTGACACATGCTTGTAATCTCAGTACTTGGGAGGCTGAGACAGGAGGATTGCAGGTTTGTGGCCAGCTTTCAGCAACTTAGTGAGGCCCTGTGCAACTTAGTGAGACCCTGTTTCAGAATAAAGAATAAAATAGAGCTTGGGGGGTATAGCTCAGAGGTAGAATGTGGCTGGGTTCAATCCTCATTACCACAAAGAAAAGAAAAGGGCAATAGAATTGACTATATACTTCACAAAAGAAGATATACAAATGATTAATAAATACATGAAAAAATGTTCGACATCAGTAGTAATCAGGAAGATGCAAATCAAAACTATACTGAGATTTCATCCAACCCTAATCAGAATGGCAATCATCAAGAAGTCAAAAAATAATAAATGTTGGTGAGGATGTGGGGAAATTGAAACTCTTCTATACTACTAGTGGGATTGCAAATTTGTTCAGCCATTATGGAGATTAGTGTGGAGATTCCTCAGAAAATTGGGAACGGATCCACCATATGGTCCAACTATACTTATTCTGGATATCTTTTCAAAGGGTCTGAAATCAGAGCACTACAGCAATATATGCATAACCATTTCATAGCAGCACAATTCACAATAGCTAAATTATGGAACCAACCTAGGTGTCCATCAACAGATGAATGGATTACAAAACTATGGGAAATACACACAATGGAATTCTTACATATAAAGAAGAATAAAATGATGTTATTTGCAAGAAAATGGAAGTACCTGGAGAACATATGTTAAGTGAGATTAGCCAATCAGAGAAAGTGAAGGGTCACATGTTTTCTCTAATACGCAGAAGCTAGGGAGTAATAGGTATACCAGAAGGACTCCAGATAATGGAGGAGAAGCCTCAGAGGAGCCAAGGAGGTGGTCTAGAGGAAGGGGAGGGGGAACAGTGAGGTTCATTGAAGGAATTACTACAATTGACAATGTGTACATATGTGAAAATATCAATATCAATTTCAGTACTCTGTATGGGGAAGGGGGGGAGATAGAGAGGCAGCAGAGTTGGGGAGCACCAAGTGCTGTGTGCATTATAATGTGAGACTATAATGCCTCAATAAAAGCACATAAAATTCATTATAACATTTCATGATTTCTAAATATGCAATTATTAAAATATATTTGTACATAAAAACCAACAAGTTAGTATAATCTGAATAAAGTACCTTGAATATCACTTCTGTCATGGTTTAAAATTGAGAATACATTTCTTATGGTTTATGGAGAACAAAATCAATTATTTTATCCTCAAATGGTAAGCTGTGCATTGGCTGAGTGAATACTCTAGTTAGAAAGTTGAAGACTAACCACATGAGAAAGAAAGAAGAGATAAACCAAGAAAAGATCAAAGCTAGTGGAAGAAGTGAATACTGTAGACTATAGCCCTGCAGAAGTGTATTTTTCCAATTAAAATTATTGCTCTTTCCCTCAAAATACAGAATTTATATAGACATAAAAACTTTCTAAGTTTCAATTCTCAACTCCTACCATGTTGCTTGACAACAATAATCCAATTTTTATTGAATTGAAAGTCCTGTAAAATCTCAAGTCAAACTAAATATGCTACAACTTCACCAATTTTGGGCAAAGTCAGAGGAGACATATCTTTTCATTTCTATCAGATGGATAAACAGTTACATTATCTAGTCATAGTCATCTAAGTTGTTTATAAATTTAATCTTATTCTTAATATAAAATCAAGATGGGAGTGCGCGCACAAGTGCGTGTGTGTGTGTGTGTGTGTGTGTGTGTGTGTTGGAGAAGATTTACTAATAATTCTCAAATTTCTGTGGAAAATAGAAAGAAAAAGTACCTGGGGAATTTTAAGAAGAATATGGAGTGGGCACTTACCCTGCCAGATTTCCAAGCCAATTATAAAGTTAAAATAATTGTAGTAGAGTTGTACTACATCCAAATTAGATGGAAAAATTTAAATGAACAGTATTGAAAGCCAAAAAAGAGAGAGAGAGAGAGAACCAATACATTTACATTATAAGCATATTGCATCAAATTGGTGGCAAAAAATGAAATAATTAATGAGTACTAAAAAGTTCTAGTAAGACAGCTTAAAAGTTATTAAAAAATGAGCTTCACAAGATTTAAATTTTAAGTACAAACATTAATTTAAAGCAAGTAAGTAAATACTTCTATGGTGCTGGACTATCAAAGGACTTAAACATGATATCAAAGGAGAAACCAGCTGGGCATGGTGGCTCATGCTTGTAACCCCAGTACTTGGGAGGCTGAAGCAGGAAGAATGCAGGTTCCTGGCCAGCCTCATCTACTTAGTGAGGCCCTCTGCAACTTAGACCTTGTTTTTAAAATAAAGAATGAAAAATAGGGCTGGGGTGTAGTTCAGAGGTAGAATGCCCCTGGGTTCAATCCCCATAATGAAAAGCAAGAAAAATCTGACTTTTTAAAGAACTAATAGACTTCTCTATAGCAAAAAGCAACATAAACATTTAAAAGAAAAGCAGCAAACCAGAAAATTTACTAATATCATAAGATAAATAATTATTATTCTTATTGAAAGAATAGCTATTTCTTATCAATAAAAATAAACTAACAAAGAAATCCTTATATAAATAGTGAATATTAGGTCAAGGACATGAACAGCAAAATGTTAAGTGAAGAAATAAAAATTCCTAGTAAATATTTAAACCTTTTTTCCCTATTGATTGTTAAAAATGAAGAAAACCACATAGCAAATTTTTTATTTACTCATTCATATTTTTTATTATTCTAAGAAATATCATTTTTGACTACAGAAATGTTTCATTATAAAAGGTAATACAAAAAGCTGAAAATTTTGTCAAAAAAGTCAGTGAGAAACAATAACAACAAAACAAACAGAAATATAAGACAAATTCTGAACAAGATTATTATCTTGCTCTAGTCTAGGTTTTCCATATGTATTTATAATAAATATATGATAAATAAATATGTATAAAACATCTATGTGTAGAACATATATAAAATCACGAAAGCTAATTTATATTCAGGTCCAAAAGAAGACCAATGTCTTGGTCCAGTCAGGTAAGAGAAAGAATTCATTATTTGTTAACCTTTATTCTATGCAGGCCTTTAACAGCTTAGAGGAGGCCCACCAACATTGGGGAGGACAATTTACCTTTCTTATCTGACCAGTTCAATCATTTATCTCATCTTGAACATCCTTACAGACATGCACAGAAAAAATGTTTAATCAAATATCTGGGTACCCCCTGGCTCAGTTAAGTTGACATCTAAAATTAACAATCATACCATCCAGTTGTATAATTTTGTAGCAGTAAGTTACCCAGTATGATAATGGACTTATTTTTCAGGGAAAAAATTAAAGTAGTCGAAGTTGCAAAAGTCATATTGTTCATCACATAAGTACAACATAGCAAGAGGATGCCTATTACTGGGAATATGTATTATTGCAGCACTCCTTAAAATTAAATCCAGTAAAAAAAGGTAAATTCTAGAATTTATGAGTTCACCTAGAACATTTCCTGTGAAAATTATTCATAAAAGTAAAATATTAATTTAATGGCTTTAAAGACAAGGTACATCTTTGACTTATACTTGCCTTCCATTTAGATTCTGAGAGCAGTGCTGTGCATATACTTGGTCCTGAAAAAATTTACTTTTGAGGGTGATTATCTGAACGCTCAACACTCATTTATGTTCTTATATTTACAAATTTGAATTATTTTTAAGATACTGATTGCTCCAGTTTTGATACCATTTATATTGTAATAAGAAACCTCTTAATTGACATATTAATGTTTATTAATGACGTGATATCTACATTTTCACAAACATAGCAAGAAATTGCTTCTTGAAAAAGCTGCAAGAAAGTTAAATGTATATTTTCATAACTGTGAAATGATGATTAATCTTAAAAGTGAGTTCCAAGCCAGGCATGGTGGCACACGCTTGTAATCCTAGCATTTGGGAGGCTGAGACCAGAGGATCCGGGTTTGTGGCCAGCCTCAGCTACCTAGTGAGACACTCTGAAATTTAGTGAGACCCTGTTTCAAAATAAAGAATAAAAAATAGGCCTGGGGGTATAGCTCAGAGGTAGAATGCACCTGAGTTCAATCCCCAGTACCACAAAAAAAAAAAAAAAAAAAAGTGAGTTCCACAATCCCAGTCACAGCTGTCGTTGCTCCTCCATCTTCTTGTGATGATCTGGAGAAAGTTACTGCATTTGGTTGTGTTTGAATCCTTCTGTCATTCTTCTCTTAAATAATGAATCAGAATCAGTGATTTTGAGTCCCTCATTCACTTGGTACATGGATCACTGAGCAGGGGAATAGGATTGTCAGGCTTCTGTGTGGTGAAGTATTAATTGGGGGACATTCCCTCCATTTCTGTATATTTATGAACAATGACTTGGTTCACCAGGCTAAGCATTGGGCCCTGAATTATCAGATTGCTATTTTATACTTGTTTCACTTAATATTATGGTGTTATTAAGATTTCTTTTATCGTAAAAAATACCTGATATGATCAACTTTATATAGAGAGAAAAGTTTTAATTTGGCTCACAGTTTTGGAGCTTTCAGTCCACAATTGATTAGACCTGTTTACTCTATTCCTGCCATGACATAGCACATCATGGTAGGAGTGTGTGGTAGAGCAAAACTGCTGATCTCATGGCTGGAAAGTAAAACAGAGATCCTGCAATCCCTTTCAAAATCATGTTTCCAGCGACCTAAACCTTCCCCTTGTCCCTACCTCTTACCATCTCCCAATATTGGCAAGCTGGGACCAACCCTTTAACATATGTGCCTTTGAGGACTTCCCTGATCCAAACTATAGCATGATTTAGTGACTTTATATCCTTGTGACACATAATCATTTTGTGTTTGCCTTCAGTATCTAGGAAGCAGCCACGGTATACATAGAACTCCCAGGCTAATCCAAAATTTTGCTGAATTTTTAAGAGTATAAATGAAAGAGTCAACATTATAGTCAATATTAAAAAAATACTAATGATTGAGCAATATACAAGATCCAATTTCCCCAATCTTACCTTC
>PVLC010009367.1:0-54352 GCA_004027655.1 Graphiurus murinus
TCTTCCTCTTCCTCCTCTCTCTCTCTCTCTCTCTCTCTCTCTCTCTCTCTCTCTCTCTCTGATTTCATCTATAAGATTCAGTAAGTGAATATATATAATGATACCAGTGCAATGCTTGGCACCAAGCACAAAATAGCTCTTAGCTACTTTCTGTGTATTTTTTTTTAATTTTTAATCTGCTGTGCCATCAAGAAAGGTGACAAAGGTGAAGTGAGATACACGAGAAGCAGAGTCCCACAGAGACCGCTTTACCATCGTCTGCATCCACTCATTATCCTGCATTGTTTTCCTAGTAATGGTGAGTAACCCGCACATTAGCCCTTGAACAACAACCGCGCATGCGCACTAGCATTTCTGTGTCCCTATTGCAGAGGCATGCAAGTGGATTAATAGAGAGGAAATAATTATTTTATGCACAAAGTCACTGTGGAAAATATTTTTAGTTATTTGAAGTGTTTTTTCCCCCACTCCACTAATTATCAAGTAGCTGTCTGATTGCTGCTGAGTGATGGCTGATGGAGGGCGGTTCAGCAGGTGCTAATAGTTTGGGTAACATGAGTGGTTCCCGGGAATGAGCAGCGCAGCTCCGAGGCAGACGCCGAGCGGCAGAAGATTCTCTCAAGGGTGATTTCGAAGGTATGTGTAGAATTTGTGTTACAAATTGAGGAGAGTCCTTAAATGTAGTTGCTAATGATAATAAATAGTTCTGCTCCTGAAGCTGACACATAGAAAGGATCTTTGTATCTTAAGCTTTTTTTTTTTATTGTAATAATTCGTACATTGTAAGCATACATCTTTGTTAGGTACAAGTTGATACCGACATATGTGCACACATTTCTCATTTAACCCCTTCCCCAATTCCCACCCTGCTCCCTCGACCTCCCTCCTTCTCAAGTTCAGTTTAGTGAGTGACCTTGACATAATTGTGTAAGTACATCATGCACATTAGGGTGTTCCCCCCACCCCCCGTCCATCCCGTTGGGTTAAACCAACTTCTTTGCTTATCAAGGGTCTCTCCTTTTTCATCTGGAGACCCTCTTATGCCCCATCTTCTCCCTAGCATCTGCATATTAGGGAGAACATGTGCTTCTTTACTCTTTGTGACTGACTAATCTCACTTAACAAAATGTTTTCCAGTTGCATCCATTTCCCTGCAAAGAACATGATTTTGTTCTTCTTTATGGCTGAGTAAAATTCCTTTGTGTACATATCCCATAGTTTTGTAATCCATTCATTTGTTGGTGGACATCTTGGCTGCTTCCATAGTTTGGCTATTGTGAATTGTGTAGCTATAAACATAGATACACATGCGTCGGTCTGATAGTTTGGTTTCCATTCTTTTGGGTGGATACTCAGAAGTGATATTGTTGGGTCATATGGTAGGTTCATTCCCGTACGTCTGAGGATCCTCCATACTGTTTTCCAACTTTTAATAGACAAAAGAAAGCCTCAAAAAAACTTCAACAGAGACAGATTCACTTCACTAATCAGATTATTAAAACAGAAGACATTTTGCTGCATCCTTTTTAAAATTTATTTATTTTTGGTCCTGGGGATTGAAATCAGAGACATTCAACCTCCAGCTATACCCCAAGCCTATTTTTTTTTTTTTACTTTGAAACAGGGTCTCCCCTAAATTGCTGAGGCTAGCCTCAAATCTGTGATCCTTCCAAATACTGGGATTACAGGCTTGTGCCACCATGTCTGGCTAGCTGCATACATTTAAATTACTGACACATGGGTTTGGGCTGTAGTTCAGTGGTAGATTGGTTTTCTAGCATGCATGAAGCACTGGGTTTGATCCCTAGTACTGCCAAAAATATAAATAAGTAAGCAAATAAATAAATAAATAATAAAACAATAGACACACATTGGATGATATGTAAACATAATATTAAAGTAAAAAGTAATGTTTTATAACCCTGTGGTATATTACTGAGACAAAATGACAATGTCACAAAATTTTATTATATAAGTGATGATATTAAAACATTTAAAATTTTCATTTTCACTAAAGTAAGAAATTAATAATTCCTTGATTTATGTTATTATGTAACAAGAATATATTTGACAGTTTTAAAATTATGGGAAGCAGTAATTTCTTTATTTCAAGCTCTACTATTTTAATAGAAGTCTGCAAATTAAAGTTGAGCCCCACACACAGAAATGTTCTTGGGAAGCGTTTCCACTTGAAATAGCGATCTGTTAATTTCGTTGAGGCACTCGGAAAGAGAAAATATGAGATTTTCATAAATGCGGCAAGTGAATGGCTCCCACAAGCCCGCAGGTTGGCCACAGTAGGGAAAGACCGGTCAGGCAAGAAGAGATTAGTGAGAGCTCTGGACTGCAGCTGGCCTCTGCCTGCTTCTCACCTCCTGCTTGGAGTTTCTCAGTGTGCTTAACACACGGGGAGGAACATGAAGAGGGGGTGCTCTTTGAACTGAAGCATGGCCCCACACTAGACGCTACCCACAGCAGCCTCCTCCTCTTGAGTCCCAAGCTGCATTACATCATCTCAGCACACTGTCTTGATGCATGTAGGGTAAAGTCAACAAAGCAGAACTAAACAAAGCAAGTGGAAGGACCAAATGATGGGAGATGCATAGTCTCGCACCAAGCCTTAAGCACAAAGGAGATGGAAAAGAGAGAAGAGGCAAAGATAGCCACCTGCCCTACAGATGTGATCTTCTCTAGGTATTCTTACTGGATAGAAAGCAAAAATTCTCACAGCATCCATCTCTCAATCCACAGTGAACCTGCTCGCCAGCAGAGCTGCTACTAGTCCCTGTGACCCAATTAGACTTTGATAAACTGCGTTGGCAACTCCTCTCCCTGAACGTGTTCCCAGTATAACCCGAGGCATTGTCAGCTACGGTAGCCCCACGATAGGGGCTGATCATGATTTTATCTATAGCAGACACTCCTGTCCTCACACCACCAAAAGCCATTGGTAGGGCCAATAATATAATAAATGGAAAAAAATCATCAGCGAGAACACGTTGAACTCTTGTGATATCTAGATATTCTTCTCAGCACATATAAGGAACTACTAATTAAATTCCCCTAGAAGCTTCCTATAGTAAGCACTATTATTACCTCATTTTAGAAATCATAAACTGCCGCTATGGAGTGACAAATAAGTGGAGAATTTAGAATTTGGTTTGAATCTGAAGTTGCCTCTTTAAAAGCTAGACTTTACTGAGTCCCACAAACTACACAGACTTAATTCAAGTCTTGGATCCTATGCCAAAGTTACTTACGAATGGGAAGCCTACTGTCTACCTGATAGAATTGCTGTGAGAATTATTCAATCCCCTATATTTCCCATCTCAATGGCCATTTCCCCTACAACACTCCTTACTCTTTGTGCTCTTCTCTTGCTTGTCCCTTACGCAATAGACCTTTGTTCTTGTTTCTCCAAAATCTTATCATTGCTGTTAAGGAAAATTTTCTTCCTTGATAAATGAATACCTCATTTCTGTTTGCCTTTTCACAAATACATTCATTTTGTCTCCTAAATTTAACTAAAAGTTGTTTCCCCTTCAGCATTCTCCAGTTAAATTTCCTCTCTTTTTTAAAAATGTTAGCTCTTTGATTTCCAATTATCTGATCAGCATGCTCTTTTATGTTTGTTTGTTTTTTTGCTTTTATTGGTGCATTGTAGTCTCACATCATAATGCAAATCATGTTGACACTGACATACATGCACACAGCACTTGGTGCCCCCCCCCCAAGTGCCTCCCATTTTCCCCCTTCCCAATACTGAGTACTGGAATTGACTTTGGTTTATTCACATATGTACACATAGTCAATGATAGTAGTTCCATTAATTAACCTCAGTCTCCCCCCTCCTCTTCCCTTAGACTACCTCCCTGATTCCTGTGAAATTTCTTCTCCATTATCTGGAGTCCCCAGGGCATCCCAGTTACTCCCTAGCTTGCTCATATGAGATAAAACATATGCCCCTTCATTTTCTGTGATCATCAGGAAGTCAAAAAACAATAAATGTTGGCAAGCATGTGGGGAAATAGGAACTTTTCTACGCTGCTGGTGGGATTGCAAACTGCTTCAGCCACTGTGGAGATCAGGGTCTACCATATGATCTGGCTATACCATTCCTGGGTATCTTTCCAAAGTGGCTGAAATCAAAGATCTATAGCAATATATGCATACGCATTTTCATAGTAGCACAGTTCACAGAAGCCAGATTATGGAGCCAACCTAGGTGTCCATCAACAGAGGCAGGGACTACAAAATTATAGAAAATACACACAATGGAATTTTACTCAGCAATAAAGAAGATCAAAATTATGTCATTCCCAAGAAGGACCTGCAGAACATTATGTTAAGTGAGATTAGTCAGTCACAGTATGCTCTTTTGTATAATCCTATTGGTGCACTGTAATTATACACCGTAATGAAGTTCAGAGTATACATGCACACAGTACTTGGGGAGCTTCCCCCGGCTCCCACTCAATCCTTCTTCTTCCCATACATACTACTGATATTTGTATTGATAACTTTGTCTATGTGCACAGCATTATTTGAACTATTTCCTTCATCAAGTCTCCTTTCACTTCTCCCCTACTCCCTTTCTAATCCCTTTCTATTAGTATTTCTCCTTGTTTTTCTAAAATACCTTTTGTTCCCCAATATCTCTCTTACTTCCACAAATGAGAGAAAACATACGATCCTTCACTTTCTGAGACAAGGCAATCTCACTTAGCATAATATTCTCTAGTTCCACCCATTTTCCTTGCAAATGACATAATTTTGTTGCTCCTTGTGGCTGAGTGAAATTCCATTCTGCATACATACCACAATTTCATGATCCATTCACCTGTTGACTGACACCTAGGCAATAAATACATAGAAAATCTTCAACATTATTAGCAATCGAAGACACGCACACCAAAACTCTATTGAGATTCCATCTAACTCCAGTTAGAAAGACAATCATTAAGAATACTAACAATAATACATGCTGGCAAGAAAGTGGGAAATCCCATTTTTGGTGGAATTGCAAATTAGTATAGTCACTATGGAGATCAGTGTGGGGGTTCTTCAGAAGAATAGAAATGGAACCATCATATGACTCAGCTTCCACTCCTAGGTATCTTTCCAAAGGAATTGACATCAGAATATTATAGTGATACATGCATATCCATGTTTATAAGAGCACAACTCATAATAGCTGAATTTCCCCTTTCTTCCTATACCTCTCCACTATGAAGTCCCAAAGGAAAAACTATAGGTAGAATTTATAGCATATATAAATTTACATATATATTATATAATATAGGTAGTGTGTATATATATATATGTGTGTGTGTATATATATATATATATATATATATAGAGAGAGAGAGAGAGAGAGAGAGAATGAGTGAGTGAGAGAGAGAGGCTACATATAGAATATAATTCCATAATATACTGTATTAAATATATAAGTATATATTTTTCTTTTCAGTCTTTTTCCAAATGTCAAGAAAGTCGATGTTTGTACATACTTGTTTGCTGCATCCACCAATAGATCCTTAGAGCCTTAACTGGTGCTTGGCACTTAGTGATCTTCAAATTATATTTGTTAACTGAATGAGTCACTGAGAAATAAATTTTTAGGCAATATAGGTATTTTATCCTGTTCATCCTAAGAAGAGAAAATCAGGAGAACATGAACCTCTTTAGAGCATTTATCTCCATAAATATATGGAAATCCCAGTAGTATTTAAAAGCTCAATTTGCTTCATCTAGCAAAGCAAAGTACACTGGCGTCTTTGATATTGCTGTGCTTCAGATCTTTAATTTTCTGAAAAGCACACCTAGGTCTAATTGCATCCAATTAAGATAAAATCAGAATACATTGTTGATGTTATTGACTTCATAAATCTAATGCTCAATTACAAAATGACTCCAAACCACTGCCAAATCTAGACAACTGTTGCCTCTCCCAGAATTTATTTTGTAAAAACAGCCTACATTATAAATCACTTTGTACGCAATGAAGGTCAGCTGTCTATAGCTAATGGAATGTTTTCTTGCAGGATAATTTATGTCTGTTGTCTTTGTTTCATCAGAATACATTTCTGGATACATGTGGCCTTATAACTGAAGTGTCTCCATATTTCTCATGATAAATGTTTTACTGGATGAAGGCTTGTCTGGAAAAAAATCATAGTTTATTTACTCTACAAAATTAAAGTTCAAAATTTAAAATTATTATTAATAATTATGTGAGTGAAAGGAATGTTATTTCAAAATCAAAACATTTAAGGGCACATTTTTATATAGCATAAAACTTTGCAAGGGATATTTGAACTATGAATAGGAAAAAAAAGTTGAAGAACTCTATAGACTTTGAAATACCTGTAAAAACTTACATTTCAGAAGCCAAAACTATGAATGATTTGTGTAAAGAAGCCTTTCTCCACTCTACAAAAAATAACATATTTGGTACTTCATTGACTTTGGGAATACATGAGCCCAGCAAACCTGTTCTGAACCATATCAAAGCCATGGCAAAAGGAAAAATCAGTAATACTGATCCTGTGTTTATGACTTTAAAATTTTCTTCATCTTGTATTGTCTGGCTCTGATCTTGATTTTTAGGAATTATACTAAATTATAAGTAATATTGATTATAGATATTTTTGGTGCCCCTTAAAATTTTGTGACCAAGACACTTATTTACTCACCTGGCACTATTGGCAAGATAGAAAGAATTCAAGACTTTCTGATTTGGGACATGTAAAAGTTAAACCCTATTGCATAAAATATCATTTTCAGGAAAATGTAGAGAAGGTATAGAAGAATTCCCTACTAAATAGAAAAAAATATTTTTGAGTTGAGAGATGAAAACCATTCTGTATATTCTAAAGCAGTTTAGAGGCAGGTTTTAACTCCAGCACTACTCTAAACAGCAGGCAAATCCTAATTAAAAAAAAAAGTTGGTCAATGAATACTAAGTTGAAGTTAGATAAGAGAAATTAAATGCTAAATATTATAATTTATTTTTCTATATCTTATATCAAAATTCATGCCAGGTATATATAGGAGCATAAACCTGATGATCATACATCTCTCATAGCATCCAGACACTGACCCACATCATGGAAAAGCCTAACTACTGCCTAAAAATTGTTTACTTTGCTGAGCATGGTGGAACATGCCTATAATCCCAGTACTTGGGAGACTGGGGAGAATTGTAGGTTCAAGGTCAGTATGGTAATGCAGTAAGACCCTGTTTCAAAATAGAAATAAAGGGCTGAAAGTGTAGCTCGGTGGGAGGACCCTCTGGTCCCAATACCCGGTAAGACACACACACACACACACACACACACTGTTTACCTATGGAAGATTATTTCTGAATAGGTATTTCAGATACTCCAATCCTTGCTTCTTGATCCAATCTGCCTCTAAAAAGATTACTTCCCAATCTAATTGCAACAAAGGGAATCCGCTCATTCTGATCACATCCCAGGACTCCAGGCCTTGGGTGGTTGGATCAGAATGGGCACTGTATCCCCGGTGAATGAATTCATGGACAAAGTTGATTGAGCTGAATGCTCTTGAAAGTCTGTAAGTAGGACACACTAACTCTAGCTGGCTAGTTAGACCTTTAGAATGTGGAGGACACTTAGGAATCTGAGGTCATGTAGGGTCACGGAGGAAATTAATGTTAGGACTGTATGGAATCCTCAGTATATTTACGTAGCATAAACTTATGGAGGAGAAATAGAAGTATTATATAACTGAGAAATCTGTTCAGCATAGAGAAGACAAGACATACAGATCAATGCTGTACCTGAGAATTGGAGGAAATGTGTATGCTTTGGGGAGTATTTACCCACCAGTTCCACCAGGTGTGGATGAAAGCTGCATCTGGGATGGTGTGTGCTCAGCACATACGTGGGAGCAGAGGACACCGAAAGTCAGAGGGCCAGTAACTCAGGGAGAACAACAGGAAACTGGGCAGCATGCACGCTAATGTCAAGTACCATGAAAAATGCCAGGGTGGAGGGAGATTTGATTTTCAATTTTTCTCCCAATTTAAAAATTAAATTATTGTTAAATCCTATCGACTGGGTAGTAGGAGGAAATGGAAAATAGGAGAGAAAATTGCTCATAAATGAAACCACTGAAAGCTGTCCTTAAAGATTGTCACGTAATGAGGACTCGACGACAAAATTATGAAAGGGCTGTTGTTGATTACAAGGGAGTCAGAGGTGCTGGGCTTTGAACACATCATATTGATGAGGTGCCCTAAACCAGAGCCCTGACCCTCAGGCTCTTCCTGAGATAATGATTGCGCTTAGACTCGGAGCTAAGCCACCATATAAAAAGAAGCATTTATTACATTCATTGGAAGTTACATTCGACTCAAAGGGAAAAAGTGCTCTGGCTGTAAAAGTAGGTTTTTAGAGGTGGAAATCTAGGGGCCTATTGGGAGAATGAAGTTGGCAATCCATATAAAATTCAAGCTAACCTAAAAATCACTCTGTAGCAACACACTGAGCAATTGAATCATTCCATTGGGAAATTTTAAACCAGTTACTATACCAACTACTTTTCAGGTATGAAAAGATGCTTTGAAGGGCTTGTGGACTGTGTATAGTGCATACGCATTCTGAAAATCATGAGAAGATGTAACTGGGGCATTGATGTCATCCCATTAGTGACTAAAGTGTAGAAGTTGTTTATATTAAACTGAACAAATATGAAAACACCTCACTTAATGTTCCATATCAAAATGAGGTAGCAACGCCTTGTACAAAAGTAACAGAATCAGTCCTACCCACACTAGGTTTGGTTGTTAAAATAGGTAATTGTGATTATGTGAGACACTTACTGAAAACTTTTAAAATATGTGAACTGCATTTAATTCATGTAATCGATGATGTGACCCAATGTGTCAACAGGGATAGAGTTAAAATTTCTATGTCCCATCTCGATAGTCACTTATTTTCTCTACATATCACATAGATATTGCCATTGTATGCAAATGATAGCCTGGAGATCACATTTGTAGAAATTGGAAATTTCTGTTTTTGTTGTTTCAAACACATTTAATATTGGAATGAAAATAACACATTATAATTTCTAATGTGATTCTTTTCATTTTCAGAAAGATTGTATCTTGCCCAAGGAAGATAGGTTCCTTCAGATAGATATTTCTCTTTCATGAATTTGTTTATTGTATTCCACCAAAGTTTAGGTAAGGAAATAGCAATGCATCGGATACATAGCTTTTTGCGATTGCAGTGGAACCTTCCAGTTAATTCAAGTTTAATGATTGTTTCGATGTTTCAATGGTATTTCCTTTCACTGGTAAGTAGGCAACAAAGCAAAGTCTGTGGGATTTTTACACTCAGTTCCAAATGTTAAGCTATTCTTTCTACAATATTAATATTAAAAATTATCCCATCTTACCCTTTCCCTGTCCAAAGACAATATATGAGAAAGGAAGTGTGGCCAATCCCATCAGCACTGGATGAAGGCTCTGAGCGTGGACCTGGGTGATGGAGGAAGCAACCCAGCTCCTACGTGCTGAACACGATCACAAATTCTATATATGCATGATACTGTCTACTACTAGCAGTGCTGCAAAGTTGCTATTATTAATGATTACTTACAGATGATAACGTGGGGTCAACAGACATTAAACCATTTTCCCACATTCATTCGCATTACTGACTGAGCTATGATATCAGCCGAGGTCTATGCAATATGTGAACTCAGGCTCCACCTACCATCTTTTTTCTTTTTTCAGGAACAAAGGCAGGGGTTTATTTAGGAAAGTAAGGGACTCGAGGGAGAAGATAGGTGAGAGGAGATCTTCTGGGCCAAAGAGAGAGAGAGAGAATGAGAGAAAGAGAGCAAGAGAGAGAGAGAGAGAGAGAGAGAGTGTCAAAGAGTGACCGACCATCTTTTTCTTGAAGTGAAGTAGGGGACTCCAGAGACTCAGAGAGGAAATTCCAAGATGGGCTTGTTCTGTGCTTTCCTGGGATTCTGGAGACATTTTACCATTGGCTGCATGGTTTTCTTCTCCAATTCAAGTTCATTTGAAAGAAATCCACATAGATTAATACAAAGTAAAATGGAGCTTAGTAGGAAAGGACAGTTGTTTTTGTTTGTTTGTTTGTGTTTTTTTTTTTAAACTCAATAATAAGGCAAAGAATGGAATCGCATGCAAACTGGAACTGAAAACCAAAAACCGAGATTGTATTTTCTGGCCTCCAGCCCCACATTCATTCTCCCTTCCCTATTTTTTCTTCACATCAGTCGCCTTCTCCTTCAGTGGACACCCTTACTCTCTCAGTGCACAGGTATCCCCACAGAACCCCTTGCTCTGATCTTTGCTACCTATGAAGGGAACACCAGCAGTACAGAACTACTTAAATTTAAACTAACTAAATGGAATAAATTAAAAAGGTTAGTTCATCTGTCTTACTAGCCACATTTTAACCATTTAACCACATTTCTGTCATCCCAGAAATTACATTCTTTTCTTCCTTCCTTCCTTTCTTTCTTTCTTTCTTTCTTTCTTTCTTTCTTTCTTTTTTTTGTTGTTTTTGTTTGTTTGTTTTGGTGCTGGGCGTGTAACCAGGGCATAGTGCATGTGAGGCACTGAGCTACATCCCCGGCCCCACAGAAATCTCTTTTGCGCAGCCATACATATGGTGCAGCTCTTTTTTGCCCATCGTGTGTTGTTTGTAATTTCTATGTCTCCTGGCATAACTCATTTAAAATATGTAATGTAAGTTCCTAATCCCTGATCAGAATTGGCTGCCCATCCCTGGCCCAACACACTCTGAAGAGGAACCAGCACGGCATGGGGGCAGGACAGAAAGGAACAGTACTCTCTCTTTTCCCTGTTTCTCATTTACATTGTGCATGTTGCACAGGATTATAAATGATCTACTTTCATTCAATTTGCCTCTGCAAAGAAACATGGTACTTAATTCTTCGGTGTACCACATTCTTCCTGTTCTTGTAAAATTCATATTACATTAGAAATAGGTAACTTTAGGATATATGGCTAAGTTCAGAAAGATCTACAATATTTTCTCCAATATTGCTTTTACTCTAAAATTAAATAAAGAGTTTAGCAATAGGATACACATAGCTTAAAACTATTTTTTCCCGAAGGAAAACATTTCCCAGCTAAATTGGGAAAGTGAAAACAATTGATTCTTTTCGTGTTTTAAAACTCCTTATATTATGTTCTCTGAAATTGCTCTTGGGAGCATACTACTGTTTAATTTTTTAGCTCTAATATATGCTTGTTAATGATACAAGTAAAGCAGCATAAATTCCTTTTTCAAATTAGGGCCACAGATGTCAACTCTTTTACCCAAGAATGAGTATCAAGGGAGGACAAGGCTCCCCCAATATTCCTCAATGTACATCTGTAGATTTGAGTATGATTTGCCTATGACCCATGAATTACACATTCCTAGGACACCTCCCAGGACCATTCAGTTAGATAGCTTTCTGCTACTGTAACAAAATGTCTGAAACGATCAACTTATAAAGAGAAAAGGTTTACTTCGACTCATGGGAAGTTTCAGTCCGTAGTTGGTACCATTGTTTTGGGGCCTGTGGAGAGGCAGATGATCATGGCAGAGAACACTTAATGGAGCAAGCTGCTCACTTGATGGGGTCTGGGAAGAAAAGGGTCAAACAGAAAGAGAATGGGACCCCAGTACTCCCTTCAAGGAAATGCTCCTAAAAGCCAACTTCCTTTTATTAGACCCTACTTCTTAAAGATTCTAACACCTCCCATCAGTGCCGTGGATTAGGGACCAAACCTTGAGCACATGAGTCTTTGAGGGACATTCCAGACTGAAAATGCAGAAGCCATGAAAACTGGTGTTCAAGTGAGGACCCAGCTGGGTGTGGTGGGACACACCTATAATCCCAATACTTGGGAGGCTGAGATAGGAAGATCAAAGGTTTGAGACCAGTCTCGGCAACTTAGTGAGTGTCTCAGCAACCTAACCAGACCTTGCTTCAAAACAAAAAATAAAATAGGGTTGGAGTATGTATAGCTCAGAGGTAGAATGCTTCTGAGTTCAATCCCCAGTATCCCCCACCACCACAGAAAAATCTGCTTCTGATCCTTGCTCTATATTATTTGAGATTTCATTTTAACTCTAAAGGAGGGCTTATGAAGACTGTGTAAACAATGAAAAATTGATACTATAAAATAAAAATCCCTATCAGCATCCTATTTTGTTGAGATTTATGTTAATCTTGTGCTTCACATTGTTTGGTTAGCAGGAGTATTGTTCTTTTTTTTTTTTTTTTTTTTTTTGCGGTACTGGGGATTGGACTCAGGGGCATTCTACCTTTGAGCTACACCCCCAGCCCTATTTTTTATTTTTTATTTTGAAACTGGGTCTCACTAAGTTGCAGAGGGCCTCACTAGGTAGCTGAGGCTGGCCGCGAACCCGGATCCTCCAGTCTCAGCCTCCCGAATGCTGGGATTACAAGCCTGCGCCACCACGCCCGGCTAGGAGTATTGTTCTTTAACACCATTACTGATAAGTGATCCTATCAGAGGGGCTTACAGAAATGAATCTAACCCTTCGAGACTTTTAACTGTAATTAATGCTTATGATGCCTTTGAGTTCTTTGGATGAAAGGAGCTTTTGAAATAAACTGCTTATTGTTGTTATCACATGGCTAATGACAGAAAAACACATCTTAGAATATTGTTTACATGAAAATTGGCACTAAAGTTCTAGTTTGTGCATACCAGGCTGCGCTATGCTTTAACATAAATCCCACCTCAGGTTACTAGTATGTGACTTAGATAAATACTATGTTCATGTAACAATTTCAAATGAGGTTAATATTGGGGTTAATAATGCTGTAAATTTTTCATCAGCTTGAAACTAATCATCAAATATTTCTTCTCACCAATATTTTCTGAGATTCTTTAGAATGAAACATAACAGCAGATGAATTGCTCAATTCCAATAATGACAGAGACAAAATTCTGTCATGTTTGCTCAGTTTTCATTAAAATTTGAATCCCCTCTAACTCAAGCTACTTCAATACCTCCGCAGCTAACTTTCCTGCTTCTTTCTCAGACTCCTCTGCACTCTGCTGTCTTGCCGAGCTAAGATATAGGGCAATCTGATATGCAACAAATTGAACTTCAGGTCTACTTCCAACTCTGACTTAGAAGTATTATTTTTTTTTCTATAATGTTGTCCTTTTTATCTAGTGCCTCAATTTGACTCTAATGATTGAGTGGTATAACGTATGGACAAGTGACATGCATGCTATACTACTCCAATCGTTCTTTGTAGGGCTTTGCACTACTATTTGTGCATTAAAGTTCGACCTCTTTCACCAAAACAGCAGATCTCTGAATCAAAAATCGTGCCCTTCTCTAGGATCTATAATACTGAGTTCTGAATAAACCAGAAGTACCAAAGCATGATGAAGACATCATATGTTTATTCCATTCGTAACATATGCTTGTCTCCCAAGGCATACTTTTATATATCCTGGAATAATCGAGCCCATAATTTACCTGATCTATATTAGAACTACATCTAATCTTCCACATACGCTCTACCAAGCTACTTCTGAATTACTACAGAGTATTTGGCCCTTCCTTCTTCTCTCTTCTTGGGGTACATAATACCCACCTAGAGAAGCTACAGTTACTAAACTACTCTATGAGTTCAATTATTACATAAGATTTTTCTTTAAAAGGAATCCCGACAAATATGAGAGAGACCATCTTGTAAGCTGTTATTCTTATCTCCTTTCTTTCTAAAGGGAAATATACATTAGGATATACATATTAGCATACTGTTTAGTTAACAGTCATCCCTAAAGTATGATACTTACAGAGGTGCCTGACAGAATCAAGAAAACAGAAGCCAAACAACCACTGTGATTTACTCATCATTCCTGTGGATTTGTTCTCCCAACTGGAAGTGTTCAGCATCATCAAGAAAGAGAGAAATTTTTACAATATTTATTTGAAAACTGTACAATAAGTTGCTACTCTGTACAAACCAATCATCATGGAAACAATTAGAAGAAAAAATCATCAAAAGGAAAATTCTGGCTTCTAATTGCAGTACTACAAGAATTTGTAATTTAGGTTACCATCTCTTACACATGATTCATTTTAATCAATTTAGATGAGAGAGAAGAGGAGATAGAGACTATTATATGTGATGACATTAACATTAAGGAGGAATATGAATAGTGAAAAAATTATTTCATATATTATGAAAGTAGAAAAGCAATATTTAAATTTAACATCATATTATTTTATTCATACACATAAATTTAAACATTATATACATATATATTTTTCTACATTATCAAAATTCTAAAATTTGTACAAATTGTCCAACAATTCTTACTGAATTTTCTCAATAGGGAAAATATAATTCATCTTACATTTGATACTGCCATATGGTCGAGGTTGCCAGATATTTGTAATCATGTATAATATAGAGAACAATATTTGTACCTTAGTGGTAATTCATAAAGTATCAATTCCTTTTATGTTCTTCCCCCAAAATACCATTGAAAATTATTTGTATATTTCATAGGACTTAGTTATTCATCCATTTCCTCAGCAAATATTTGTTGGGGATTTATTTTTAAATGTTAAGCATGGTGCTGCATTCTGGAATTGCAGTAGTGAAGTAACTAGGAAAAAAAAAACATGCCTCATGGAATTTACATTCTTTATGGGGAAACATTAAGAGATGATAGATAGATAGATACATAGATACATAGATAGATAGATGATATATAGATAACACAAGATATTAATAAATGCAAAGAAAAAAAGTGCAAAAAGGAGTTAGTGCTAGAGGGGGGTATTCTTTTTTAAGAATAGAGGTCATAGAAGGCTGCTTCTTAAGGAAACTTGTGGGCAAAAACTAAAGCAATCAAGGAAAATAAAAGGCTTGCTGGTCTCTGGGGAATGGGGCAGCAGAGCAAATAGCACAGGTGACATGTGATCGCCTGCAAGGCTGGAGCATCCCTGTCAAGATAGAGTCAAGAACTATATTTGAGAAGAGGCGAAGGCATAGTTCCTATAATATCTTCAGACAAATGCAAAGAATCAGGTTTTACTCTGAGAGAGGAGGGAGATGACCGGACTCTGAAGAGTGAATCACTTTAGTTGCTGTAGCAGACAAGGCTGTGGATGATAGAAATGAAAACACCAATTAAGAGTCAGCCACAAGCTGGCTGTGGTGGTACACCCCTGTAACTCCAGCCACTTGGGAGGCTGAGGCAAGAGGATCACAAGTTGGAGGGCAACCTGGGCAAATTTGGGAGACCTGTCTTGAAACTAAACAAACAGGGCTGGGGGGAGTACCCCTGCATTTAACAAAAAAAGAAAGAAGTTACAAAACCCTGTTAATAATGGTGGCTTTTGCACATTGCAGTTGCGATGGAGATGCTGAGAAGTGGGTTTTATTTTTTTACTGTAAAGCCAAAAGGATTTGCTTATTCAGTGGGTGTGAGATGTAAAAGCAATGGGGGCACTGAGGAAGGATAACTCTAAATTAGTTGAATATATAAATTTTGTTATAATATTACAGCCAATGATTGTATTTTTTGAGACCTCAATATATTTAATTGTATTGACATCATCATTCAGTACTGAGGACTAAACCCAAATGGCTACACCCCCAGCCATATTTTTTATTCTTTATTTTAAAACAGGGTCTCACTAAGTTGCGGAGGACCTCACTAAGTAACCGAGGCTGGCCATGAACCTGGGATCCTCCTGTCTAAGCCTCCCAAGTACCAGGATTATAAGTGTGCCTAACCATACCTGGCTTTAAATTTCTTCTTTACCCACATTAACAGGAGCAGTGTATTATTACAATGAGTTTGACAGAAATGTTAGTTTAGGTGACAATAGCAATTGAAGAACCACCATCCTGGTGTTAATTAAGAGTTAAGAAGTAGATTTGGGTGAGAACATTGGGATGGAAAAATGTTCCATGCTTTGGATAAATTTGGAATGTTTAGTATAACTAGCAAGTAGAAATAAGGAAGGAAGATCAAAGCTAAAATAACAAATTTTGGAATGCTCTCCATAATTTAGTAGTTGAATAATGCAATGAAAAGACATTCCATGAGCATGTATAACTAGAAAGCAAAGAAGACTGAGAATCAAATTCTTGAAAATCTGCAACATGTGCAAAATTATTAATTGATGTGAATCAAAGAAGCATGAAAAGAACTCGGGAGTAAAGTTGCTTATGTATATGAACGAAGATTTTTATCAAGAAGCATCAAAGTATGAGCAATATGTCAACTCAAAGTTACTTTTAATATAAGTGACAAGCCGGGTATGGTGGCGCACGCTTGTAATCCCAGCATTCAGGAGGTTGAGACCAGCGGATCCGGGTTCGCGGCCAGCCTCAGCTACCTAGTGAGGCACTCCGCAACTTAGTGAGACTCGGTTTCAAAATAAAGAATAAAAAATATAGGGCTGGGGGTATAGCTCGGAGGTAGAATTCCTCTGAGTTCAACCCCCAGTACCGCAAAAAAAAAAAAAAAAAAAAAAAAAAAAAAAAAAAAAAAAAAAAAAAAAAAAAAATATATATATATATATATATATATATATATATATATATATATATGTGACATAATGACCTATGATACATATGATGATATTGACTGAATTAGAGTGCTTCAGAGACAAAATCTCTAGGAAATAGATATAAATTTATTCTAAAAAGTTGACCAACATGAATACGTAGACCAAGCAGTCTGACTGCCATCTATAACCAGGGAGACCCAAGAAGACCAGAAGTATAATTCTGAAAGCCGGTGTAAAGTCCCCGTGCAAAAAAGAGAAAAGAATGATTAATTCCACTGAACATTCAGGTAGAGAGGGCAAATTTTCTTCCTCCTTGCTTTGTTCTATTCAGGTCCTCAGTGAATTCCATGATAGCATTAGAGAAGGCCATCTACGTTATTCCATCTCCCAATTCAAATGCTAATCTCATCCAGAAACTCCTCATGAACATACCTACAGAGAATTTTTAGACAAATCTCAGAGTACCCCATGATCTAGTCGAATTGATACATAAAACCAACTACACCATACCACTGACCATATGTCACTACCAAATATAGGGTGAATTCCCCAGGGTGAAAATCCATTAAAAACAATGTTGGTCATCTTAAGTATATAAAGTTCAGTATGTTAAATTAAATTAGAAATAATTATTCATATTTAATAAAAATAACATAACATATTAATTTAAAAATACTATTTACCCACTCTCACGAAAAATATCTGATGAATAGAACATTGTTTTCTATTTTTTATTGTTTGTACTTGTGGACAGTTTTATTCAGGGAGCCTAGGATGGTCCTCTATCCTCTGAAATGAAATGGTCTTGATGTTCCCATTAAGTGGGGATGGCCATGTGGACAAAACAAAACAAAAAAGCAATGTTCTCTTAGAGAGATGGAGGGAGGGAAGGAGGGAAGGAGGGAGGAAGAAAGAGAGAGACAAAGAGAGAGAGAGAGAGAGAGAGGGAGAAAGTAGCAGGAGAAATAGCAACCATTTTAATTTATATAAACCTCCTGTTTTGTATCTCTAAGGAATCAATGCTAAAGGCAAAAATAGTCATACGTATACAATAGGAAAAATAACAAAGAACTTAGGTCTTTGATAACATTATTGAACTACCAAATTAGAGCTGATACTATGACCTTTTGACATTTTATCATGAAGGTTAATAAGTACCATTGTTTGGCATAGAGGATGCAAACTTGGGCATATTTTGTAGTAGAATGCACATGTTTTCAAATGAGAGATGGCAGCAGGAAATAAAAATGGCAGGTAATGCTCAACATCAAGCAATTACAAATGCCACAGTCCTATGGAGCTTCCTAGTTAGTGTCTTATTAACTTGTTTTTTGAGTAGCACCCAAGACAGGTAAATCATAAAAAGGTTGCTTTCTTACAAATGCATCTGAATACTCTGGTTAAAGTGGAGATTTATTCGCTTCATTGATTGCTAACTTTAAAGCTACATTCATATATTTGCAGTTTAATCAGCTCTAGGGATTCTTGTACAGATTAGAGATGGGGTTAAAGAGAGATCAAGTTAGGATACTAATCCCAACAGCTTCCAGTAGAGGGACCTAGACAGAGTTCTGAGCCTCTCAGGCAAAATAGAGACTGTAACTTGGTGGACACTGGACTGCCTGTAATTCATATGAAAAAAGAGTGATGTAAAACTGCTAAACTGTCCTCAAAAACTAGAGTGTTGACACTGATGATAATTATCCTACATAGGAGGTAACTGCTAGCTCAGGAAAGATGAGGAGCTGAATTTTAAAATGGGGCTCTGATAGAGGACTGATATCTAGAGTATACAAAGAATTCAAACTTACTGCTAAAAAATCAAATAACCCAATCAAAGAAAATGGGCAAGTGAACCAAACAGAAACTTCACAAAAGAAGAAATAAAAATGGCCAATAAATATGTGAAAAATATTAAACATTATTAGCAAGCAGAGAAATGCAAATAGAAACTATGTAAGATTTCACCTAACCCCCACTTATAATGGCAATTATTAAAAACATGGACAATAATAAATCCTGGTGAAGATGTGGGGGAAATAGGAACTCTGCTATAGTGATTCCAATTTAGTGTAGTCATCTTGGAGATCAGTATGAAGTATACTCAAACGAATAGGAATGAACTTACCATATGCCCCAGCTATACCACTCCATCAACAGACGAATGAATTACAAAATGAAAGGATACATACACACAATGAAGCACTACTCAGCCATAAAGAAGAAAAAATATGTCTTCTGCAGGAAAATGCATGGAACTGTAAAATATTATGCCAAATAAGATTAGTCAGTCACAAAAAGTGAAAGATGGGGATGTTTCCCCTTATATGTGGAAGCTAGGGAGAAATTAGGACTCTAGACAAAGCAGGAGAAGCCTTAGCAGAGTGGTGGAGGTATCCTGAGAGAGTCAGGTGGATGAAGGAGGGAAATTCGATGAAGGACACATTTCAATGGATATGAAGTGATACACAACCATCAATGCCAATTTCAGTGTTGTGCATGGGGAAATAAAGGAGCAAGGTTGGAGCTGGGGGAGGATCACTGAATGCTGTGTGCATATAGGTCTCTATTACTCTGAACTTAATTATGATGTATGATTATAATGCACCTATAAAATTAAATAAAATGGAGCTACAAGCCGGAAGTGGTGGCGCATGTTTGTAATCCCAGCATTTGGGAGGCTGAGACCAAAGGATCCAGATTTGTGGCCAGCCTCAGCTACTTAGTGAGGCCCTCTGCAACTTAGTGAGACCCTGTTTCAAAATAAAGAATAAAAAATAGGACTGGGGGTATAGCTCGGAGGTTAAATGCCCCTGAATTCAATCCCCAATATGACCCCCCCCCAAAAAAAAGGGGATACAATTCTTCACACTTGGAAAGACATGAAAATCCAGTAACAATGGAAATGTAGAGGTTTCAGGCAATCTGATGTTTGAAAAGAAACATTTATTTTGGGCAATTTCACAAATTGCGGAAGTAAGAAAAAAATAGTAGTTGAGGCAAAATCAAAATAGCTCAGAATAAAGAATGGAAGATGCTAAGTACATTTTTTGAGCAAATTCCCTGCTCATTTTTTGAGCAAGAAATGTTGGATAGAAGAGAGAGATAGAGAATGGTGAATCTCATCATCAAAACAATGCCAGGACTGCAACATCTAAAGACACTGTTTCTTGTCATTAAAGTTGGCAAATAACCCACAGAAGAAGGCTGTGCTATTATATTAATAGAGAAAAGCATGGGATGGCTGTTCATGGAAAAAAGAGAGTGACAGTGCTAAACTCTATCTCATATTCCAGGGGAAAAAATCTTGAGTAAATAAATTGTGTATTTATCATCAATACATCAACAATAAAGTTTTACACACTTGTCTTAAAAACCATTAAAATTTTGTTCCAGTGAGTGAGGGGCCAGGGAGGTCCTGGCAGAGCTGAGCTAGTTGGATTTCATTGTCCTTTTCAGACATTCTTAGGCATCCTCTCCACAAAGAAGTCCCTCCATAAAATTAGTTTTTGCCCCCCCCTCCAACCATCAAAAATATTTTTTTTAACATAGGTGAAAAGAAAGAACAGCAACATCGCAAGAATATTTGAGACTAAGAATAGGCTGCTTCCAGCCGGGCGTGGTGGCGCATGCTTGTAATCCCAGCATTCGGGAGGCTGAGACCGGAGGATCCGGGTTCGCGGCCAGCCTCAGCTACCTAGTGAGGCACTCCGCAACTTAGTGAGACTCGGTTTCAAAATAAAGAATAAAAAAATAGGGCTGGGGGTATAGCTCAGAGGTAGAATGCCCCTGAGTTCAATCCCCAGTACCGCCAAAAAAAAAAAAAAAAAAAAAAAAAGAATAGGCTGCTTCCTAATTGGTAGCAGGCAAATAATCTGATTTTTTTACCCAAATGGAGGAATATACACCATCCTTGTGAATGGAGTGAGTGTTTGTCAGAATTTGGTCTGGTCTAGCAAACTGATTCTTGCTAGCTTTCATATGCTAAATGAGTTAGCAATGATACACCATTGAGCAGCCTTGCTTATTCTATTATTCAGGATATCATAATTTGTGGATATTTCAGTTTTATCAACATGGAAATTGGTGACCACTAATTAATATTGCATTTTCCCACTCTGCCCTTTCTCGTTCTTTCATCAGGAAATTCATCTGAGATGGCAATTAAAGTATTACAAATTAGAAAAAAAAAATACAGAACCCCTCAACTAAGTAATGTTTACTTCATGACTATCACTCAGCTGTACAGGACAAAAGTACTATTTCTGTGTAGCTTCTCAAGGATTAGAGGCTACTTGTTAAACATCAATATACACAAGTCTTTAAAATGGGTTAAAAACAGACTTGATTGTAGTGGCTTCATTGCTCAACAATGGGCCATCTGCTTCATTAAGTCTTTAGGAGTGCTCAGGCCTTCACTTCCTCTGGGCTAAATCTGCTTTTTTTTTTTTTTTTCTCCTCCAGAATTGTTGAGTCTCAGCCAGCTTAATTCACAGCCCTCTTCAAGAGTTGTTCTCCTACTCAATAGCAGAGCATCAGCTGGCTCAGCCACTGAATCACCACCAGAAAATTCCTGCAGCCCTCCTCCCCACACTGCCTTTATTTAGAAGTCTATTTCCTCTACTAGTTGGCAACAGCTGACATAAATTTGAACAAAAATAAGGTTTTCACATATTGTAATGCATTACGGAGTACAGAAATCATGTGTGTGTGTCTGTGCAAGCATATATATGTGTATACCATATATTATACATATCATGTATATATACAGAAATTATGCATAATAGAAGTGATGTTTCACTTTTCTCCTGTTATGTCTTAAATATTTCACATTTGAAGTCACTTAGAAATTGCTACCAAAATCACACCATTGCAGTAGATCCTGTTGTTTCTTTTTGCCATTCTCCCTACCACCTTTTTCTCTTTCCCTAGAGAATCCTTAATTCACTGAGCTAACCCACTTCCGTTTACTTGGCTGCTTGCTTCACGTGTCACTCCAGAGGAGTGAGTGCAGTTTGGGTCTCAAAGGCTAACTTTTCTTTCTTTTTTTTTTTTTGGTTAGTTTATTTTACTAAGAAGAACATGATCCAGTAGAATCACTCATTTCTACATTGAAAAACTGGGGGTGAGATGCTACTGTACACCAGACACAATGTTAAATTCTTTATGCTCTAGGCAGTCAGTGCTGGGGAAGCTGACTCCATGTGGTACTACAGTGATGCCTTCTTTGCAACGGTATGCAGGTGGTATCGAAGGTGAGTCAATGAAACAGCGAAATTTAGCTGGAAGGATAAGGTAGCTAACTTTAAGTTCTCATATCATGGTAGGAGTGTACTAGGTAGAAAGGGGGAAAGGTCACTATTTCAGAAAAACAAACAAGCAAACATGTTAGCTAACATAACAGTAGAGTATGACATAGTCCCTCAAGGGGACTCTTCATTACCTTGTACAGGTTACAAGTATGATTGAAAGGATACAAGGATGTAAGAAATAAGAGACCATGAATTATGCTTGGACTCCAAATCCTGGTGGACTCTATGTCAATGGAGAGAAATTTGCCTTTCTCAGGAAGGCGAAGGTGTGGGCGTGGGTATAGGTGTGATGTAATCTGATTTATAATCTAAGTAAGTCATTTGGCTGCTATTAAGACAGGAAGAGTGAATGGTCATGGGTTACGACAGAAGAACAGAACTTGTCACTATTCAGAGAAGACAGATGCACAACTCCAAGGTAGTGTCATGGAAATAGAGAATAGAGGATGGATTTAAAGAATGCATAGGAGATGCCAGGCATGATGGTTCACTTAGGAGGCTGAGATAGGAGGATTGCAGGTTCAAAACCAACTTCAACAGCTTAAGGAGACCCTCAGCAACTTAGCCAGACCCTGTTTCAAAAATAATAACAGTAATAATAATAATAATAATAATAATAATAATAATAATAATAATGAGGATGGGGTATAGTTCAGAGTTAGAAGGCCCCTGTGTTCAATCCCTAGCACCATGGTAATGGTGGAGTGGAATACGAATGCCCAAAGCCAATATCAACAAAACTTGATAAACAACTGGATTTGAAAGATTTGAGAGATGGTGTTTTGGAGTAAACCATGTTTTTTATGTTTTGTTATTGATCTTATTGTGAAGCCTTTAATATATAGTTGAAATATGGTAGGAATGGAGCTGGCTTGGTGGCACAGGCCTATAATCTCAATATTTTGGAGGCTGAGACAAAGATCATCACAGGTTTGAAGCCAGTCTCAGCAACTTAGGGAGACTCTGTTTCAAAATTAAAAAATAAAATTGGGCTAGTGGTGTAGCTCAGAGTTAGAATGCCTCTGGGTTCAATCCCCAGTACAAAAATAAATAAACAAGTAAATAAAAATGCATGAAACGTGGTGGGAAAAGACTTGAAGAATGTAAAAACTAGGTTTCTTTGGACTTACTGAGTTTGAGTGGCTGCAGTACAATTGAATAGACAATTGAATTTAGAGATTTGGAGTTTGAGAGCAAGGCTTTGTTAGAGGTAAGTTTTAAGAGTCAAGAGCATAAACAGTAGCCATAAATACAGAAGTCAATGCAAAAGTGTACAGGGAGGATTAGAAGCAAGAAGAGTATGCTGACGCTGGGAAACTCCGGATGGTTCACATACATGGAATATAAAGTGACGGAAATTTTAAGACAAAATACGAGGAAGTGTCAGAGAGGTGAGAGAGAAAAAGTGGAAATCAAGGAAAATATAATCAGCATTTTAAAAATTAAAAATACAAAATAGGTAAAGACTAAGGAGCAATATAGAAATAGTTAGATTGTCTTATGTACCAATTCTCAAATATTGATGTGGTGTTTTGCATGAAATATGTGAGCTATAAATCTAATTTTCACATGCAAAACTAAAAAAAAAAAATAAATTGAATTCACATCTATTAGTACTGAATGGAAAGTAACATGAATGGCTGAAATGGCTGAGATATACTGACTGTAGAGATCAAGATGAGGACAGATGTAGAAGGTGTGGTGGTCTGAAGAGCCAGTTATATGCAGCTTAACTTGGAAAAGATCTCATGCCACTGGTCCATTGGTGCAGGCTTATGTGATGATACCAAAATCTGAGTCATTTCTGAATAACTAGTGACGATGTCGATCAAACACAGCTCTGCTCTTCTGCGGAGTTACTGAAATCTCTCATGGGAATAAATTGCTGTGACCATTGGTGGGGAATTAATTTCTCTTGGCCATAGAGATTAGACTGCCATTGACCAAAGGAATAGCCAGAAAGATTATCAGTTATGTAGAGTGTAGCTAGGAGAAAAAGTCAAAACATATACTTTTTCTCTGTGTCATTTATTTTGTCAAGCCTCAGTTCATTTGGGACTTTAGAATTAATTTTGGTCATCTAACCTTGATTTATGCCATACTCTATATATTGAAAATCTGAACTCACTATAGTATTGAAAAATCCTTCAAAATCTTTAGGTACCTTTATATTTTCCTCCATAGCTAACATATTTGGCTTTATGCCAGAAAGTATCTTAAAACATTTTACTATTCAAATCTAGAATAAGATTCTGATTATAGTAATATTTTTCTGTTGTTAGTGTTTTGGAAAACTTCTATCATTCTATTTTGGCAAGTGCCACAGCTCCTTAATAGCTAAATCTTGAGCAAGGCTCGGTCCTCTGGAGTCCTGCAAGGCAGATGATTCCAAAAGAAGGAATGCGTGGCATATCCCACTTTGCATTACGTAATATTCTGGAAATTGTGGGTGCTTTGGGTTTTGCTTTCACATTAATTGTAAAGGAAAATTTCTTAGAAACACAATATGGCCAGACAGGTAGTGATATCTCAATATTAGCTGGAAAAGCAGTACCTCAAGACAACCCATTAGAAATTCATTAACCACATACAAACATTAGTCAGGAAACAGGCTTTCCAAGCTCAGTTACTAAACAGCCTTATGTTCCCTCTCAGCACACAGGTATAGAAACAAAATAAATAAGTCAAAGAGATTTAGGTCTACTATTATATCTATGGGTAAAGAAGGCTTTAAGACAGACAGTCTTTGTCCACTTCCACCTTGTCTCCCTAGAACTTCACAGGATACATTAACTCTCTATCTGCCTGAGAAAAAGATAAGAACACTGCTTAAAGGAGCTAAACAAATAGTAAAGATTTAAACTAATGAATAGAGGCTATTTGTTAACCTTTAACACTGCTTTGTACTAAAGGAATCTTTATATATGTATTGTATTTTGTAACCTTTACTGTTTTCTTAACCCTATTAAATGTCATGGGAAGCCGGGCGTGATGGCGCACTCTTGTAATCCCAGCATTCGGGAGGCTGAGACCAGAGAATCCGGGTTTGCGGCCAGCCTCAGCTACCTAGTGAGGCACTCTGCAACTTGGTGAGACTTGGTTTCAAAATAAAGAATAAAAAAATAGGGCTGGGTGTGTAGCTCAGAGGTAGAATGCCCCTGAGTTCAATCCCCAGTACTGAAAAAAAAAAAAAAATGTCATGGGAAATGGCTTTTCTAGTTAAAGATGTACCTACTCAACCTTTAGACTGTAAAAATTCCTGTTCTATATGCCTCACTGCAAAAAAGATAGTATAAAAAAACAGCTACTAACAAGCAATAAGCAGATAAGCTTCTTCACTGCATTTGGTGCGAGCATATTCTGGCGACCTCATCTCATTCCACACCAATCGAAGGACCCCCAACCCCACAGCCTGAAGGGCTGGACCTCGACAGGCAAGTAACTGCTCTTCATACTCAGTGTTAGTTCAAAGAAGTCAGCTGGACACAGTGGTACACATTTGCCATTCTAGTACTTGGGAAGCTGAGACAGGAATTCCACAGATTCAAGATCAAGTCTCAGCAACTTAGTTAAAACATAAAAGGCTGGGTAGGTAGAATACCTCTGCGTTCAACATGCACACACACACGCACACACACACACACACACACACACACACACATACACACACACACACACACCCTTCAAACAAAAAGGTAGCTGTGCTTTGGTTATCTATCTTATCCAGAAAAATATCATGAAAAAGGACTGTTGAAATCTAGATTGACAGAGATCAACATAGTTGTCTCATAAACTGAAACCGATCAAGTAACTAAACAAAAATGGAAGAATCATTATATTAAATATCATTATTTATTTATAGATAATCCTTATGTTTTTCCTCCCTTATATTAATGACCATTTATTCATTCCTTGTATGGATGTGTATTTTAGAGGTTGTTTTCTTGCCTGTTCTTATGTTCTTATTATTATCACCTTTGTTTTCTTTCATTTCTACTCAGCCCTCATAGTAACTGTTTTCAGATGGATGTCATGTCTTCAGCCTCTCCCTCTCTCTCTCTCTCTATCCCATACATATTTTAAAGCCACTGCTATGTGTACCACCTTTCTTTTAAGCTTTCATTTCCTCCTCACGCTTATTAACAACACTACAACATTTCCATGCTTTACTCCTTAATATGACCATTCTACCAACCAGATTTTAATGTTTTCAAAGTATTTCCATGAATAGGCCTGTCTTTCTCTTCTTCGCCCACATTAAGTTCTATGGCATACTAAGGACCAGGTTGGGGTTCTCTGCATGTACACAATGAGGAATGAGAAGGAGTGTTGGGTATATTATCTGTAGGAAATTATTAAACAGTAATAAAACCCACTAGAAGGTGGTCTGCTATTCATTATCACCTACTCAAGCAATTCTAAATGATGTCTGAAATAAATACTCCTCCATGAAAAACATTGTCAGTCCAAGTTCTAAACAGTCGCTGTAGTTATAGCTGGGTTTCGATAATATATATGTAAGCTTCAAATGGGCACCTTTTTGCTTATCCTATAATGAGCATTTTCTTTACAGAAGTTAATTTGAGTAACTTCCAGTTCTCTTGTTGTCCAGGACACACATGGATTGGAAGAAATGAATTCATTTTCAAAAACAAGTGTGTGACTATTTATTATGATTGAGCTTGCTCTGGGCACAGGTTCTAAAATTTCTGAATGTAAACACTAGTTTCAAAATAAGTAACAACACAATAATTTCCATCACAAAGGAACAGAACTGAAGTTACTTAAATTCTATCAATCTATGAAACCACTTAGAATAATTTGTGTTTGTATAGAAATTGAAAGCAATGAAACAGAGAACTGTGAAGTTAAATATATTTGTTTAGCAAGCCCAAATGTTAGTGGAATTTGGCAAGCATAAATCATATGTACAAGTAGACTTTTACTTCTACACATGGTTTATGTACAAGTAAAAGTCTACTTGCTACAAGATGCTACAAGATGTTATGTGGAATCCAATTCTTATAAATATTTTCTTCCTTACATTCTGGATATTCATGTACATGTGCTATATATCTCTACCCTGACAAGCTTCTTGATTATCAGGTAATATACCTGATGATATTATTAATGTCCCAAATCATGGTACTAAATATTTATATATATATATATATATATATATATATATATATATATATATATATATATATAATTTGTTGATTACATGTATATTATGCTTTAAAATAAAATGTAATATTTGGAACTTTTGGTGTATCACTGGCAATAAGGTTGGTACCCATTTATAATTTAATAATTAGTAATGTTTATCTTATATTTGAATTGAGTTAAAATGGCACATCATATTTTAGATGACAAACAGAAAGAGCAAAGGGCAACTTTCACAATATTACACACGTTTGGAAAACGTTCTCTACATTCTTGAATCCAAAAAATAAATATTGAGTAACCAAATGTGCCAGGCACTCCTCACAGTAGTATTAGTGTATGAAGAGAGACAAATTCCCTGCTCTCATGGGAGTTAAAAAAGCAATAATGAAAAGCAAGTTAGACAAATAAAGAATGAATAATAAAGATATATGGAGAAATGTGAGATGGTACATGTTGAGGCGAAAGTAAAAAAAATATATATAAAAAAGGATTAAGATAATATATAAAATTATTTAATGCATACATATACATGTAATTATACTTTTACTATATGATGTTATATGTTTTACATACTAGATTATAAAACTATATATCTTCACCCATATATATGTGTGTGTATATATATACACTAGATTATAGCTTTATATTTCTGTATCTATCTCTATATCAAAGCAAATAGAAAAAAATCAATAGATTTTTGGATGATAAAAAGAGGACAGGTCTGCAAAAAGCTCTTCAAAAGAGTTAGAAAATAGGCCATAGACTGAGAGAAAACCTTTGTAACACAAGTATCTGAGAAAGGACTGTCATATAAAACATACAAAAAAACCCCTCTTAAAATCCAATGATAAAAAATGGATAGTTCAACTAAGAAATGGGCAGAAGATATAAACAGATACCTATTGATTCAAATAGATAGCAACCAGGAACATGAACAGATGCTCAGTACCAGATGTAAGAAGGGAATTGTCACCTAAAACAGCACCGTGATACCACACCACACCTATGAGAATGGCAAAAACACAAAATACTGACCACAGTAAATGCTGGTGAGGATATGGAATAACAGAATGCTCATTCATTCTAGTGGAATGCAAAATGGTACCCTAAATTTGGCAGATAGTTTCATAAGTTCTCATAAAACCAAACCCCTTCACCATCCAGCCCAGCAATTGTGCTTCTTTGAAACTCACCCAAATGAGAGAAGATTTATGTCCACATAAAAAAACAGCAAATAGTTGTATTTCTAATGGCTAAATTTTAGAAGTAAATGAGATGTCCTGTGATGCGTGACTGTTTAAACCATGGTATATTGAGACAATGGACCATTATATGATGCTAAACATGTTATGAAGCCAAAAGGCACAAACTTAAGTCCACATTACTAAGTGAAGGACATCCCTCTACAAAGGCTACATACTGTATATGTTCAATTATATAACTCTCTGGAAAAAATATAGAAACAGTAAAGAGAGGAGTGGTTTCCAGGTGCTTTAGGGAAAGGAAGGATGGAGAGGTGGAGCACAGGGGAATTTTAGAACACTGAAACTGTTCTGTATGATACCATAAGGCAGATCCATGACAGACATTTGTCAAAACAGAATGTGCAACACTCAGATGGAACTTTGACAATAATGGTATGTCGACGTTTGCTCATGGATTATAACAAATGCGCCAGATTAACACAAAAGGTGATAGGAGAAGACGTGTGGACTGGAAGGAGAATGTGGGAACTCCCCATCCGTGCTGCTCTACTTTGCTGTGAACTTAAAACTACTCCAAAAATAAAAGTTTCTTAGTTATTTAAAAAATAGACACTAAATGATTTATTCATACTGTCTGAAGTGGAAGATGTTGCCGGGAAGTTAACCTGTTCACCACCATTACAGAGGAGATGTTTCATCCTTTCAACAGGAAAGTGATGCAGCTAAAAATGTGAAGCCAGTGAAGAAGAATTGAAGAATTTGTCTAAATCAATTATGTTACTACAATAAAAAAACATGATAGAAAAGGAAATATTAAAGTTGAGAATACTCCTAGAAAATGAAACCAAAATAATAGAAAGGAAATGTGAAGAGGATGGATTTAAGAAATTCAATACATAACCAATTAGAATCTAGAGAAATGAAAAATAAAGGGAAGTTACCAAGTAAATGATTTTAAAATACTTTGATAAGAGCAAATGTTGTGTCCTAATCCCCTACCACATGCACACAATGGTGACAGATATATTGATTGTGATAATCACTATAGAGTGGATAGATATACATATATATGTCACATATCATATATACAATCACATGTATTATACCTTGAATAAATATAATCTCTACTTGTCAATTATGCCTCCATAAAGCTAGAAAAATATTTTCAGAAATGTAGTGAAATCATTCACCAATAATCTTGAAAAATAAGCTAAAGAAAGTTCCCATAAGTGTGCATTTGAATAATATTTCATAATATGAAGGACAAGAAAAAATCTAAACTTGTTAAAAATAAATTTAAAGAGCAAATTTTACACAAAGGTTTTTCATATAGATTCTTCAACACTGGAATTTAGAAGACACACACACAAAAATACAAAGTCATCACATTTCTGAAAAAAAAATTCAGCCTAAAATTTCTGGCACTTTGACAAATTAGAAGTATTTCAAGTACACAGGAGGAAATAATTTTCAAAAATGATAAGGAAACGTTTGTAAACTATTACCTCATCTCAAGAAGCAAACAAACCTGTTTCCTAACTATGAAAAATTAAAATACAAAAGAAAAGACATAGATCCACCAAGGAGACATTTATCACAGATGAGTGGCAAAAAGAAGTCTAGTATGGAAAGAGGAGGAGTTTCCAAATCGTGGTCCTGCTTTCTACTTAATCCATGCAGACTGGACTAAAAGAACAAGACAATCCAGAAGAGAGGTCTTGAAAAAAAGTGTGTTCATTGATCTCATCAAATGTTTGGCCATGGGGTAAATCATGTGGAAGAGAGTTTGTCAACGTCTAGTGCATTGGGGTCCCTGGGTAAGGGTTCCTCAGAAACCAGGGCACAGGGGATGCAGAGCAATATCAACGCAACTGCATGTTTATTGACAGTCTTAGTCTGATTTTTATAGACAGAAATTACAATAGACAGTCTCTCATAAAATCACAAGATATTTTGTGTCACAAGATATTCTGTGTAAATCCGGTAGAAATGAGATAGTATTTCAATCTATAAACCTCTTTGTCCTAAGTCTCCTTGTCCTAAATTTTTTTGCCCTCTATTCAGAATAGTTTGTACCCAGATATTTGAGAAATCAAGAGCACAGTTTACCAGACCAAGAGGCTGCTTCCTTATCTTAAAAACAAATTCTGGCAGAACATCTTATTGTTTGAAGAGAAAGTATGCTTTCTCCTCTTATGCTTGGTCTGCCAAGTATCAGCAACATATTGTCCTCTCATTTGCTTCCAGATCCAGCCTGCACTCTAGGTTGGAACTGTTTCTCCACAAGAGTTCACACTCCTTTTAGTAAGTTTGGCCAGTGATCTAATAGATGCATACAAAAATACACATCTTTTTGTGTGTGCTTGCTGGAGATTGAACCCAGGCCCTTGTCTATGCCAGGCAAACCCTCCACTGAGCTACACCCCTGGCCCCAAATACACAATTTTTAAAGAAATTATTATCTACAGGGAAAGCAGAAAGGAAATACAAACATGGTAAAACACTAGTATTGTGCTAAGACACACTTTATGGAGCAAAGAATATTAACTAACTAAAAAACCCCACCAATATTATTTTTTAAAGATGAAGGAAAAAAGCAAGAATAATAATTGAGAGCAACAATTTTCTATCTTTCATAAAGAAGAGTGAGTCAATTTCTGAAGTTTTTCCTTCAAGAAATAGTAATAAAAGATGTTATTTTAAAATATGGAAATAAACATAAAAACCCTTATTTTAAAAAGGTGAAACATTTGTCCGTAGGGAGTCAGACTGAGAAATAGGATAAGTAAGGTAAGAGTTTTAATATTTTATTATAGCCTTGTAGTACTAGTTGACTTTTTAAACTACGTGCATTCATTACTCTCCTAAGAATAAAAAATAGTTAAAACAAAAGATTAAACAGAATAATAGGATGAGTAGGAGTAAAAATTTTCAAGGTTTGATGGTTTTGACAGCTCCCCAGGTATGGGTGCACATAAAGTAGTTACCAGTGCTGTATAGCTATTGTTGGAACTGAGACAGGCTTCCAACTCTTCTCTAGGCAGAATATTTAAAGAACAAAGACATTTTCAGGTTGCCATAATTATATTTAATAATATATACCTATTTTTTAGTATAAAACGATGTCCCTCAATTGCTCAAACTTTTCCAAGGTATTTGAAATATTCGTCAGAACACACACACACACACACACACACACACACACACACCCCTATTTCTATGGCTCATATTTACTTTATTGGCTTTTCCTTATAATATCATACATCTAGACTTGTAAGTAAAAGCTAATATTTTTCATACTATGTTAGTCATTATATTTCAGAAGTGGAACTTTATCTTTTTTATTTAAGCAGCTTATCATTCTTAAGTGATTCTCTGTTTGAATCTAATACTTTTCTGCTTTATTGGATATGATCACACCTACAAATTAGTGGCATACCTTTGGAAATACATGCCTATAAACAGTTACACACATATATACACAGCTAGTGTCCAGTTAAATTGATTTAGTTATCATTTATTTGAAATAATCAAAATGTCCTTTTCAAGAAGACTAAATAAAATATATTAACATGTATTAAATGAAGTGATATTGTCATAGTTACCACATTTCAAGTGAACATGAATGCACTTTATGGCAGTGCTCTCAGGTGCTGAATGATCCTCTTCTTGACTGAAAAATGGATTCAATACCCAAAACACATTTCCCATCATATTTAAGAAGCACAACCAAAAACTTGCACTTGAAAAAAAAAATTTCAGAAAAAAGCAAAGTTTAAATGATAGTTGTTTACTCCATCTTTAAAATATTGCAAGCAACTTCTATAAGTACTACTTGTACAAGAAAGACTTGACAACACTTTGTGTGGCATTTATCTTCAAGACAAAATAGCCTGAATCTAATAATAAGGAATATCAGAAATAGCCTAATTATGAAATATTCTACAGAATAACTTGCCTGTCAAACTAAAGCATACCAGGGACATGACAAATATGCATGCATCAAGAATGCTGGTCTATAATAATAACAATTTTTATTACTATTGGCTGGAAAGGTCTTATTGAGATCATTGGAAAATCTTGTTGAGCTTCCTACACTATATTCCAGTAAGGTATCTATGATAGTTTTCTGATTTTGACAGTCCCACTCTCTGTAAAATAATGTCCTTATTATTACTAACAGAATATTGAAGTATTTAGTTAATTCTCTTTAATCTCTCCATCCCCCAAACCTCTCTGTACTTCCATAAATTTCCCTATCTTTCTCTCAATATCTTGAAATATTTAAGATAAGGATTTAAAGATAGGAAATGGAGAGAAAGAAAGAGACAAAAGTGGAGGGAAGACAATGAGAAAGCAAACTTGGTAAACTTCTAATATTTGTAAAATATGGGCAAAAGATATGCAAGAACTCTGTGTAAAATTTACCCTCAAAAGAGCATTGTTTTGTCCAGATGTGATAAATTGACCTAAATCAATTGTGAAATTGTTTAGATTTTGACTTAATGTGCTGAAAAGGAGATGCATACATGTAATCACAACTTTCAAAATTAACAAAAGCCAAAATACCCAGATAACTCCTTCTGTAATCATATTTCATGTGATTACTCATGGCCCTAAGATATAGAACTCATCATATTTTAAAAGGATATAATTATTTATTTTAAGCCAAGAGTAGATAGAAGACAAAAAAAAAAAAAAGCTTCCTCCTACACACAGGGGGTAGAGTTCCCCAAAAGAGAATAATCCTTGAAGTTTTGGGGCTGTGAACTTTTATCCCTTCTTTTGGTTCCCTATCTGCTCCTTTGTGATTGGTCATAATTGTCTCTTAGGGAGCCAATGTCTTTAGCCAAATTTCAATCCTTCATTTTAATCTTTAACCCAAAGGTCAATGGACTGACCTTTAAACTGGGGATGGAATACGGGGGCAGTCTACCTCTGAATTATACCCCAGTGCTTTTCAGTTTTTACTGGGAAACAGGATCCCCCTAAGTTGCTGAGGGTCTCATTTATGCCGAAGATGGCCTTAAACTCGACATCCTCATATCTCAGCTTCCCAAGTACTGGAATTATAGGCATGTGCCACCAAGCCCAGCACATAGCTTCAATTTAACCTTTCTATTAAAAGAATATGGTTCTCGATTTACTCTTTCTGCCAAATTAAGTTGCACTTTTGAGTATGGCATGTAGATCTTTCACATGTCATAGATTATTAACAATACTTAAAAAATCCTTGCTTTATCATTCAAAGATAAAAGACATAATCACATAATTTACAGATTATATATATATGTATATATATATATATATATATATATATATATATAGAGAGAGAGAGAGAGAGAGAGAGAGAGAGAGAGAGAGAGAGAGAGAATGTATCCCAGGGGTGTTCTGCCTTCGAGCTATACCCCCAGTCCAATTGTTTTAAATTTTTTATTTTGAAATAGGATTTCACTAAGCTGCTGAAGCCTTTGCTAAATTGCTGAGGTTGGTCTTGAACCTGTGATCCTTCTGTCTCCCAAGTACTGGAATTTCAGGTGTGTACCAGCTTGTCAGGCTCAGATTGTAATTAAAAGTGCAAGGATAAACTGTTTTCCATGAAGATGACTGTCTATATTACACCACTGTGTTGTACAAATTCCAGGAGCTTTAATGTCATCTTCCACTACTGACGTCTAGTTGGTCTGATATTATAAGATGTAATTCACAAGTCAAAATTTTAATGAAGTCATCTGTCTCATTATTTCAAAACATATTGTTTAATTGCTTTTATAGTTAATCTTAGGAATTCCCATGCAACATTAGTATTTTATTTTATTTGCAGTACTGGGGATTGAACTCAGGGGCATTCTACTTCCGAGCTATACCCTCAGCCCTATTTTTTTATTCTTTATTTTGAAACTTAGTCTCACTAAGTTGTGGAGTGCCTCACTAGGTAGCTGAGGCTGGCCGCGAACCTGGATCCTCTGGTCTCAGCCTCCCGAATGCTGGGATTACAAGTGTGCGCCACCATGCCTGGCGTAACATTAGTATTTTAGATACTTCCTAAACTGCACGTGGCCACCAAAAACAACAACAAAACACAAAAACATGTAACAGTTTTCCTTGAAAAAATTAAAAGATGAGTGTCAGCTTCTGGAAATTGTGTTCACTGGAAACTGCAAGATGGCAAAACCCAGAACCACTTTTCAACTATTCCTCTTGGATCTGATGTTGACTCTTAGAGAAGGCTTTATAAAAGGGAGCAAACATCTGATTGATAAACATTCACACTCCTCTGGTTGACAGGATGAAGATTTGGCTGGAGCCCAAGAAATCTGAGTATGATACTAGAAACAACTGCAATAGAAGTCGCTGTCCAGGTTAAAGTGCTGAAACCTGAACAGAGGACACAGTGGCTGCTGCAAAGGAGTATGCAAAAAGTCAAACTTTCCTGTGGAAAAACGGGGGTGGAATCTAGCACTAAAAAAATGGGGTACTAAAAAAATGGATCCTTGTGGGCATTTTCACGGACTGGTGATAGTAGGACATGTTTTTTATATGAATATTTTTAAAAGATATTTCAGAAATTTACCAGCCTCTCTTAAAGAAATATGTACAAACAAAAAAAAAGTTGTACAAAGTGTGTGTGTGTGTGTGTGTGTGTGTGTGTGTGTGTGTGTAAGGCAACTAGATTTGTAAGAAAAACAGAGAACATCAACTTTGCCTAATCTCTGATAAGAGAGGCTCTTAATTAAAGGTGTCAATATAAATTACTCTTTAATAATTCAGCAGGCATTCCAAACCATTGCTCTAGGTAAAAATGTCTATAGGTACTGCTTTAATCCTGTTAATGGATAATAAAAATATTTTAAAAGCCACACTATGCCCTTAAATAGAGCAGATGATAAAATTTTCAAAAGTAATGTACACTCTATGAGAATTGAGAACAAAATGTCAAAAAAGGTGAATTATCTTGCCGATTTCTGTAGTTCATACAATTTATAGTTAAGCAGACTAAAGAGAGTCCTTAATACATTTTCTATTCTCCCAAAGGTCATGGTCTTTTGTCATTTTTTCTGATTCACTGAGTTTAACAGAAACTTCGGCTGGAAGAAATACTGGTTTGTATTTAATGTTGAATCATACTACTGGAATGTTTTGTTTTGGTGGAGTGCATACATACTAGATTGAGTCCCTTTGTCCATATTACTGAGAAGGCTTCTTTTTCACTATCAAATAAAGAAATTATCTATAATACTGGAGACAAACTAACATGTTATTCAAACAAATTGAAAACTTTAGATCATATATATCTGATAGCATGAAACTATTATCAATACAAATATTAAAATTTCGCTTTATCCAATACATATTCTCCACATATTCAAAATACTTAAGTATTCCTTTTTTCCCTTCAGAAGTAGCCTCTAACATTTGAGAATTGTAATGTTGGCATCTAACATTCTGTGATCCTCACCAAGAATTCCCAATACTGATTCTCATTTCCTTTTTAGAAGTTAATTTGTGTATGAATGGGGGGAGGAGTAGAAATCCAGACTCTCAAACATTCCTACAAAGTGTATGGGAATAGAAGGCAGTTTTACTGATAAAATACAAACAAACAAAGTCAAAGAGAAACATCTCATCGAGTCCCTGAGTGCAGAAGAATGACAACAACAGTTAGACTGAAATGCCAACAACAGTTAGCGTGAAGCCCTCTGCTCTCACTTAGACACCTAGAGAAGAATTTAATCAGAAGGGATTGGAAAAGGATGATAGAGAATTGTGCTTACCTTAACCTGGGCATTGAACATTCAGCAATGTGGAACAAGCCACAGAACTAATACTAAGAAGGGGAGGGAGAGAAAGTAGAATATCTATTAGAGTAAGAACCCCCATCTTTTTCCTCTGAACTTGAGAATTTTGGTTAGCTCAGCCAAACACAGGGGACCAAATCTATTGTTAGCAGTTCAGTAGACAGTGGAAAAATAAAACTTATAGCTATAAAGGTTAGCCTGTGTTCAAAAAAGTCACATAGAGGCAGCGTGGAGCCAGACATTATTTATCATCTGTAGATGCAGTCACTACATAATGTCAATGACTTCTGTGCAAAGGGAGGAATCCAGGAAGCTCTGCTCAGCAGCAATCATCTGATACAGCATAGCTGCCCCAAGACCCATCACAAGGAGACAAACCAGACTGAGAGGCCCTTTTGTAGATCATCTACTCTCATGAAGAGTCTCTTCAGTAACTAAAGTGCTTGGAATTGTGCAAAGGTATATGTTTTGCATTTTTTAAAGGAAAAATCTACAAGGTACCTAAATGGACAAGTTTAACCTTATTGTTCACAGAAGCATTGCAAACAATAACATTTGTATCTTTCAAAGAATTATTTTTAAATATAAATCACAAGTTGAGTAAAATGCATCCAATTGAACCTTTCTTCCTTCCTTTCTTCTTTTTTCTTTCTCTTTTTCACCTTTTGTTTTTCCTTTTTGAAACAAGCAAGTAAATAAAAGAGCACTTACTATATACCACTTTGCAATGTGCTTTGGAAAATACAAGCAGAAGAAAAAAAGATTGACTTTTCAGATTTTGCAAATAGAATGATAACAAATGTAGAGAAATCACTTTAATATATGTATTAAAGAACATATATTAAAGATTAAATATATTAAGAACATATATTAAAGATTCTGGAAGAAACTTTTGAAATAAAAATAGAAAGGGCTAAGGGTGCACCTTCGAGATAACATGCCCTGGGATTCAGTTCTCAGTCCCAAAAATAAATAAATAAATAAATAAATAAATAAATAAATAAATAAATAAATAAATAAATAAATAAATAGAGAGAAAAGATAAAAGAAGATACTTTTGAAAATGTAATACTAGCACAAAGAAGGAAGAGTCAAATGAGTCAAATTAAATCCCAAGGGATGAATAATACAATGGGAAAGGTCTCTGGAAGGTTTGAAGTATCTGCTAGGCCTTCAAAGTCGTGCATACTTTCTACTGGTAGATATAACTGTGAAGGATATTTGCTATATCTATGCATCAAAAGTCCCCCAAAGCCCCCTGTGTTAAAGGTATAGTATCCATCTTGGTGTAAAATGTAAGGAGTGCAGTATAGTCTAGTGGGATGTCTTCTGGTAATTGGGGGCATGACCTTCCAGGGGATACCCCAATGCCTCCTCTTTCTCTTTTTCCCATTCCTCCATGAGGTAAAGGAGTTTGATCATGGACTCCCACCACAAAGTACTGCCTTGGCACAGGTCCCAAAACAACAGAACTGTGGGTCAACCACATCTTCCCTTGAGTCGTCGTCTGTGTCTTTTCTGTTCCCCTCCACTGTCTTTCTCATGTCATAAGGTGGCAGTTCACAGAACACAAGGGATGAGTTCTTGTTCTCTTCCAATAAACGGACCTGGAGCCTGGAACTATCCTAAGTTCAGACTTCAGGTTCCGAGAGATGAAATGTCCTTGCATTAACCATTTGGGTTCAAGTTTTCTAGTACTTACCTGACAACACTATTTGCATTGATAACAAATGTACACATGCACACACATGCAAACAGACACACATATACACACTTGATACTCATGTCATTGAAGATCAACTACCCGGGCCTTGGCCTTAGTGACACACCTTTGTGTTCAGAGAAACAGCTTGTTTCCAAATATAAAGTTATAATAACACACTAAAGGTAGTGTTACATCTATTGATTGTGGAAAACAAGAAAATTAAAACCTTCTTGCCTTGCCTGTGTAAACACAAAAGTAGTTTTTTGTCAATTGCTGGGAAAATAAGTAAGGAAATATTGGGATATGGATAAATTTGCTTTAAAATGGGCAGAGAGGAATATTATTTCAGTAGAAATTAAGAAGCACATGACAGCAGGGCGTAATGCACATCCCTGTAATCCCAGTACTTAGGAGGCTAAGACAGGAGGATCAGCAAGTTCAAGAGCAGCCTTAGCAACTAGCAAGACTCTCGGGAACTTAGCAAAGTTTCAAAATAATATATGTATATATACATACACACACACACACACATATATATGTATAGCTGAGTTCAAGTCTCAGTAACACACACACACACACACACACACACACACACACACACACACACAGGAAGCACACATTTCCATTTCTCTAATTTCTCTGTTCTTACATGATAGTGTTATTTCAGTATTCTATTATGCTTCTAGATGTCTTTACAAATGGCGACATCAACTAGTGCTAAAATATGAACAACCAATCCCAAGCCTCTCTGAACCTGGGCTCTCTGAAATTGCGACCCTGGAGCACTTCATTTGATTGACAGTTATCTGAGTGACTTCAGTAATATCCCAGACTGCACCCTTGGTAGGAAGAGAGAAGGGCTGTTTTGAGCAGCAGTCTCTAGTTTTACAGAGTGTGAAATAAGTGCACCAAAGAGGCTGGCTGGAGCCTCTAGGGTTAGGGTCTGATTCACAAGTCATTTCAGAGCAGGACAAAGGCCTTTGATTCCCTTTCTTCCTCAAACACAGACAGCAAGCTGTGGCCAGGTTAATGCTGAAAGAGTGGTAGTGAGTGACAAGATGTTATAAGTTTAGGGAATTTCAACCTAATTGAGCTTCTTAAACCCCAGTTTATCCTGGTCAAAATAATAGTCCTGTTATGGAATTCTTAGTACTATATCTTGTCCAAGCAACTAGAACAGAGATGTCTTTGTTGGCTCTTGGCAAATGCAAGTAAGAGAGCAAAGTTGGACTTGGACTATGTATAGGTCATGCTACATTGAAGATTTGGGTTTGTATCCTAATAGCAATTACAAATAATTCATAACTCTTATGGCATGAAAAGGAGGTTTGGGGTAAAATATGACTCTTGGGAATTCACCCTGTAAAAAGGTAAGTATTAGGCATAGGCTCCTGAGATTTTAAATAGTGCAGATTAGGCTTCTGCATTATCCCTCAAATATAAAGCATTTTAACAAAAACAAATTTAAAAAAGGTAAATGTGTAGATAATGTGAGCTTCAATTTTATTCTATACCAACAATGCTTTAGTTCAAATGTAAAACTAAAGCAAGAGTGTCCCCACAAAGGACAGGACTCTGGATTTCTATCTCCTTCTCACAGAAAACTATTCTTAACACAACTTCTCCCAAATCAAGAAGGCACAAATGAGGGTATATTTATAAAGGGCAAATAGTAAGTATCAAGTCTGTGTAAACAAAGAACTAAATCTAAAATCTTTAGAATTTATATGAATAATACAGACTACAGATTTCAAAGTTTTTGAATAAAACACTATGAAATAAAAATGACAACTAAAATGCATTGAGACAAACATCACAAAATAGACCATTACACACCTGGAAAGAAAATTGGAGGAAGAAGTATAGGGACATAACACCTTTTGTCTCTTATATAAAAAATAAAACACATTGCTTCAGATATGAAGATAACAAATTAATAAATATGGATTCTAGTGCGCTATTTAGTAATAAAATTAAAAATAAACCAAATATTTTACACCTCTCAAATTATCATAGCAAATGAAGAAATAAATTTATTCCAAAAGATAAAATGGAAATATTCATTCAGTCCTTTAGTGAATATTAATGAAGCTAGCTCTATATTCACCTGTCATTTAGAGATATAATGGTGAGAGAAACAGCCACATCCCTGTCCTTAGGAAACTTAGAAATTACTTTTGGAAAGAATGACAGTCCAAATACTATAGTGATACATGCATATCTGTATTTATAGCAGAACAATTTGCAATAGCCAAATTACGGAGCCAACCTAAGTGTCTATCAACAGATGGATAGTGAAAATGTGGAACATATACACAATGGAATTTCACTCAGACATGAAGAACAACAAAATGATGTCATTTGCAGGAAAAAGAATTGGATTAGAGAATGTTATGGTAAGTGAGATCAACCAGTCTCAGAAAGTCAAGGGTGGTAGGTATCTTCTTATTTGTGAAAGCTGAAAAGAAAATAGGAATTGAAATGGACTTTAAATAATTGAGGAGAGTAGCTAGTAGAATAGTAGGAGGAGATGGAGTGGGGGAACGTGGGGAGAGGAAAAGGAAGAACTGATTAAAGAGGCAGGTCAAATTAGTCTGTGTCCATGTATGAAGGCATCACTAACCAATCTCATGATTACAAACTGGCAGGGGTGGGGAGCAGGGTGGGAGCTGAGGAAAAAGGCACCAAGACCTGTGTCCATATTTCTTTGTATGGCTTAGAACCTCACCACTATGATATATAATGACAATGCACCAATAAAAGAATTACTATTTTCAGAGGAAAACATCAAGTCAATCAACACTATTGATTGCATTCACTATTGACTTCTATGAAAAAAAAAGCCACATAATGAAAACATACAGTCTAAAAGCATGTAGCTGGGGGATTCAACTTGACCTTGCAGGGGGAGTTCAGAGCGAAGAAAGCACTGATTTGGTGGTGCAGAGGTAGAAAACGTGATTCAGTTCATCGAAGCAACTGGAATGAAGGACCTGAGAGAAGGAAAACAAATACAAGGATATTGAAAAAACATCTATCTAATTGTTATAGGACAGAAAACAAAGACAATAGTGACATTAGATGTGCCATAAAAAAAGGACAAATACCCATGGCAGTTTGCATCACCACACCTCTTTTCCAAGAACCAAGCTTCGTCTAGCTAAGGGGCTCCTGCTCCTCCAGCACCCCGTGGCTGACTGAACTGTTTTGTAGGGAAGATTCTTCCTACTGCTTCAGGAGCTGCAGTCTTGTCTTGTCTGGTTGGTAGAACAACATTGGAAGTGGGGTCTGCCACTTCTGACCAAAAACTTTGTTGCTGGCCTTGTGAACTCCTTAGTGGCCAAAAGAAGAGTAAACCACATTATGATGTGAGACTATAACGCACAAATAAAAGTATTAAAAATGCTTCATATTAAATGATACTCTCACTCAGTGTGTATAAGAATTGATGTTGTTCAATAATTAAAAACTATACACATCTACATCATTTTTCCAAATGGATAGCTATAATAGGATAAGTCATGATTTTTTAATTTTATTTTTACATACAGTAAGATAACAGCATCTTATATAGTCTGTGGGTTTTAACTACTTATAGATTCATGTATATTCACTACATAGTCACCACAATAAGAATATGAAATTATCTATTCATCTCACAACATTATCTTATGAGGCCCATTTATAGCCAGACTGTCTTCCCACCTCATTGCCTAGAAAACACTGACGTGTTTTCTTTCAGTAGCTCCTTTTACTAAATTTAATATAAATGAATTATACAGTATACAACCTTTTGGGACTGGCTTTTTTCACTCAACAAAATGCATTTGTGATTCATCCATGTGGTTGTTATGAATGGTTTATTCCCTTCTATTTTTGAGTGGTATGACATTGTACAGATATACTGCAGCTTATCCATTCACTTGCTGAAAGCATTTAAGTTGTTTGAGGCAACCAATGATAAAGCTGCAATAAAAACCTTGCTCAGGTCTTTGCATAAATACAGATTGTCTTTGCTCTAGGGAAGACACCTAAGAGTGAGATTTTGGGGTGTTATGGCAAATTTAACTTTTCAAGAAATCTTCAGACAGTTTTCAAAAAGACATTGTACCCTATTTACATTCCCATGAGAGTTCTGGTAACCTCACATTGTTGGTATTGGCAATTCTGTTCATTATAAACATTGTAATAGAAAAAAAAATAAGAATAGTGAATTTCAGAGAGGGGCTGATCCTTCAGCCTGAGTCCAATACAAAGAGGTTCATGGACAGGCCAGCCACAAAGACCCTGCCCAACTGAAGCAAGAAAATGCTCAGTATGATGCTCATGCCATGAAATTCAATATGATGCCTACGCCGAGATTATAAGATTTCATCAGTTTGCACATAACCTAATAAAAGGTCACTGGAAGAATGTGGGATTCATATTTTTGGCAAAAAATAAAATAAAACACTGTCTTCTACTCAGAACACCACAAATCATGATTGCACATGTATAGGTTTACAGGACAAAAAGTCATGGATTATCTCGGAGCGTCAGCTGTTCTGTCCCTTTTTGTTATTTGTTTTCTCACACTTGTTAATATGTGGAAATGTTGTGAATTTAAAAAAAATTCCACTAATCAAAAATTAAAATAATATTATAACATATTTCAAATATAGCCTGTCTGCAGTAACCATGTCATTATAAGAGTGACCAGAGTAACGAGAAAAGAAAATTTTATGATGAGGGATGGTATTAAACTAAAAATGTTTTGTTCATCAAAGGAAACCATCAAGAGTCTAAAGACAGAGCCTATAGGATGGTAGACCTTTCCCAGCTATTCCTCTGATAGATCAAGGACTAATATCTAGAATATACAAAGAACTTAAAAGATTGAACACTGAAAAAAAAAACCCAAATAACTTAATCGAAAAATGGGTGTATATCCTATGAAACATTGAACTATAGCTTCTTCAACCTTAACATGCACTGCGATTACCTGGGAGCTTTCTTTGTATATATACTTTTAGTGGTGCATTGTAGTTCTACATCACAGTGAAGTTCAAAATACAAACATACGTGCACACAGCACTGGTGTGTTTATCCCCAGATCCTACCCTACTTTCCCCCTACCCATGCATGTTAGTGAGAGTGGTAGCTTTACCTTGATATATGGAAATAACATTATTTCAACTTCTTCCTTCATCAATTCTCCTTTTCTTTCCCTGTTTCCCTTCCCCAATTCCCTTCTACTTCTCTCTCTCTCTCTCTCTCTCTCTCTCTCTCTCTCTCTCTCTCTCTCTCTCTCTCTCTCTCTCTCTCTCTCTCATTTAAAGTCTTGGTTTGCTTCCTGTTTGTGTTCTAGTTTCCACATATGAGAGAAACCATATGACCCTTCTTGACTTTCTGAGATTGGCTAATCTCATTTACCATCATATTCTCTAGTCCTGGAAAGCTTCTTAAATACAGAATACTGGGTCCTACCTCCAAAATTTCTAACTCCTTAAGATCTAACGAACCAAATAATTTGACTTTCAGCTTCATCCCCAGCTATCCTAATGCTCCTGGGCCAAGAAGACATTTTAAGAACTAATATTATTAAATGGATTGACACATATATCTGTATGGAAGAATTTTATGTTGGCTTCATAATTTCAACAAATCAGTTGATGATTATTCTAGACAAAAAAGTAATTGAAATTGCTGAATTTTCTGTGCTTCTGTTTCTTTTCTTATTGTTGGCAAGTAAAGGGCTGGAGGTTGTTGAGTTAGTTTCTATTAGAGAACACTATTCTTATAGGTGTGTGTCTTATTTAAATATGCTGATAGAGTTAGGAATTAGGGCAAATGTCTGCATACACAAACACACACACACACACACACACACACACACACACAAATACAGCTTCCCGTCTGTAAAAAAGCTGCATTTTTATAGGGAATACACTGACCTTATGATTTTAAATAACCATGTCAGTTACGAGAATGGTTGTTTTCCCTTTCCTTTTGACTTAACGATTTTTCTCCAGGCACTTAACATCTTTGACCTTGTTCATAATCAGTTCACAAGTGTCCTACAGAACTAATTTCTAATATCAGACCCTCTTATAAAATAGAAAGGCATCCTTCTCACAGTGGTAGCCAAAGGGGAAAAAAATGAGCGAATTACTGTTTTAGTTTGCAGAAACTAGAATATTGGTGAATCCTGTTCTTCTATTAGCTAAGAATAAAAGAGCAAGTAAACAAGCATCTGGGAGTTTTTAATTTTTTCCCAGTGTATTTTTGTTAAAGCTGGAGACAACACTGAAGCTTTAGCACACAGCATTATTTTCCAAGTCAGAATTCAAACCTCCATTAAAACATTTTGCCAAAGGAAAAAGTTGTTGTGAAGTACATAAGATGCTAGGTGATCTGCCTTTGGTGGATCCCGACTTTCTGAAACACCTGAAATACATCTGTCTTTTATTAAATTGCAATGGGGAGGTGTAAGCAGGAGCCCTGTGGGGACAGAACACAGCCTGGAAGTCAAAGCTGTACAGCATCCCTTGTTACCGTTGAACAGTTATCCTCCCAGCCAGCTAACAAGAGCACTAGTAGACATTGAAAGGCACCCAATGCAATTCGCTTTGAAGACAGTTATGCTGTGAAATGCATGGCTCTTCTAAGGAACAGTGCAACTAAAAGTGGGATATTGACAGGATATTTGGAATTCATGGGATTTTTAGAGTTAGAAAAACCTCCTCCCTTCTCTACTATGAAAGCCAGACAATAAATTCCTATGCAAGGAGAATAAAGAGAAATTTAACTTGTAAACTCTTCCAGCAACCTCATAGAACCTACTTGCAATGGAGAACATTTTCTGTCTGTATTACCTTTTTTTTCTTTAATACATTTTCTCTGGTCTACTATGACTGGGGAAGAGCCTTCCATATGCATATTTGAGGTCAGGAATAGTGCCACATGCTATTATTCCAGTGTTTGGGAGGTCAAGGCAGGAGGATTTCAGGTTTGAGGCCATTACATGGTAACTTAGCAAGACCCTCTTTTAAAATAAGCAGTAGAAAAGGGCTGGGGTTGTAGCCCAGTAGTGGAATGCCCCTGGCTTCAATCCCCAATACCACAAAAAATACGCATATCCGAGGTTAGAATTTCAAAATCATCATTAATATTTTGCTATTGCACCAGGATGATTCATGCTACACTGCCTTTGCTAATTAAATTAATAGCTACAAATGCTTACCAAGGAGATTAACTTATGCACTGGTCTCCCTGGAAGAGTGGTTGCTAGGCAGCGCTGGGTGAAGGCTTGGCACCTCCCTCCCTCTCTCGCAGGACACGGAGGGCTCTGCATCCTTGACTGGTAGAATGAACGCTGAGCTGCTTCTGCTAAGAGCATTCACCTTCGTCTTTACATCTCAATCGCTCCACTTTAATTATTTGAATCACTTGGTGCATTCTAGTGTTTCAAGTCTATTTAATCTGAAGGATACTTTGTCTCATGCTTTGTGCACTTGCTTTAATGTCTTATCTTATTCCTGTGTCTTTACAAGCATCACTTCTAAATTGCACATGGCTTTTGCACCATAAACAGGCATACTTTACAACTGCTGAAGCATTTGCTATGATTAGTTATAATTTAAACTTTTTGCATATGACTTCAATCCATAAAAATAAATATTGTCAAATATTTATTTGATGTAACTCCTGGTTTCACACTGTCCTGCTTTTTGTTTTTTAGAATTGCATGCCTCCCCCCCCCCCTCTCTCTCTCTTCTGGCTGCTATATCTATAGACAGCACAGCCACCAAGCTTTCATACTAAAGATAGATGTGGCACTTCTCTCCTGCTCTAGGTTGTACTTTCTGGTGCGAAATTTGCTGCCAGCAAGTTTGTAGATTGTGAAACTTGACCTTCACCCAAAGTTGAGTTGACATCCTTTCTTCCTTGCAAATAAGTGACTCTTCTAAACCAAGGTTATAAAAACTGAGTGATGAATGAATATTTATTGGAAGTATAGTATTATAAAAAACACTTTTATCATTATATTCAACTGACTCCAGTATGATCAAGGAAACCCTGTGCAGGCTGGAGAAACTTAGGCCTTAATAAGCAGCTGATCTCACTAAACAAGACCAACTGAAACCCTAAGGCATCGTGTCTGACCTATGCTACCTAGTCCTAATGTAACTTCAGCTTACCATCTTATTATCTTACACCTTTTTCCCTTTACACTGGTATGTGTGTGGGTTTATCTGTAAGAGTGTGTGTGTGTGTGTGTGTGTGTGTGTAAACATGTGCCCATGAACTCATAGGGTAGAGGATCAAAGTAGCAACAGGAAAATAGCTGAAGGGTTGCACAGAAAAGCCATAAAACTCACTATTGCTAGGAAATGCGGAGGTGCAGTCAATGGCAGAGTTTATGCTTATGTCCCCGTGTGTGAGGCCCAGGGCTTAATCCCTAATATCCAAAACAAGGAAATGAATGAACAAATAAAACACCAAATCACTAGAAGCAAAGATACTGCTTGAAATAGTCAGTATATGCGTGTTTCTTTAGCCGACCTAATCTGTATCGCAACTTAAATAAGGCAGCATTTGATTTATGCTCATACAGCGTGCCAGCTGAAAGACATCTGGGTTGGCAGGACAGCTGGCTCCAGAGATCTTTCAGTAAGTCAGGTCCATTCTTTCTTGATGTTTTAGCATCTTCTAAGAATTTTCCCCATTTACATAGGAATAGTTGGGTCATCATATGTGATATTCCATTCCTACAAAAAGGAAGGAAGAGAGTATGGATTCTATGTCCATTTCTTTTAAGCTCATAAAGGAAAAAAAATTTTGTCCATAACCCCCCAAAAATAGTTGCAAGTAAGACAACTGCTACAGTCTCTCCAAGGCAACTGTAAGCCCAGCTAAGACTTTAATAATATAAATGAAGGAGAAAATGGACTTGCATAAATGTAAAATTCTGGGTAGTACCAGAGAGGCAGACCATTTCGATTACCATGAAATAAGAATCTGTAATAGAAATTAGACCTTATGCAATTACGAATGGAAATAGGTAAGGAAGGGCCATTGATGAACTAGAAAACACCAGCATACATAGATTCATCCTCTTCCTTCTGTTTCTCTGGAGTAACAGAGGCTGAGAGATGCACAAAATCCTCCGGAATCCTATATGGATCCTATTAGTAAACATATGGCAATTATTCCAATCAATTTATGTTTACATGAATTTTATAAAAGTAATTGTTTAGGCTGGGCGTGGTGGTGCACGCTTGTAATCCCAGCATTTGGGAGGCTGAGACCAGAGGATTCAGGTTTGTGGCCAGCCTCAGCTACCTAGTGAGGCACTCTGCAACTTAGTGACACCCTGTTTCAAATTAAAAGAATAAAAAATAGGTCTGGGGAGATAGCTTGGATGTAGAATGCCCCTGAGTTCAATCCCCAGTACCGCAAAAAAAAAAAAAAAAAAAAAAAAAGTAATTGTTTAGGTATTTCAGCATTATCTTCTAAATCATTACAGAAAGGTAGAAGAGAGAGATACCAGGGGCTTCACAAAGTCATCCTCACGGACTTACATTATCTGTTATTCAGCTTCAGAGTGAGCAGTGATGTGTAACTACAATGCCACCTCCTCTTGCCTGTTCTGGTAGAAATTTCTAGACCAGGTCTTCACCTCCCTCCATTGCAACCTCTCATCATCTTGTTCCTGGGCAAGTAAAATAAATTTCCTGGTTCTAATTCTTTCCTAACTTACTCTGTTCCTCCTCTATTTCTAAGGTTATTTATCTAAAATGATGATGATAATAATAACAAAAAACTTATTAAAAGGGAAGACTGAACTCATTTAATCTCTAACTCTTCACCCTAAAATCTTCTAAGACAAAACAAATGAGTTAAAGAATGAGTAAATCCACCATTAAAAAAAGAGATAACCAGCAGAGTTGATAATGGTGATAATTTGAGAACAAAATATTAGTTACAGCAACAAGTCAAAATGTTTTTAAGTCAAAAAAACTGAGGTGAAGTTATTTTCTCAGCTGAATAAGGCAGAATTATATGAAGAATGCAGAGTAGTACAGTGTTTTTATTACACAGTCTTCCTTATGCCCAGCATTACTAATTTAAAAATACATCAAAGTACATTATAATGATATATACAAGTACTGTGGTTATACAGCAAACGCCAAAAGCCTCCAAGGAGGCAGAACTCTGTGACAGAAAATTATGATTTTTCATTGTCACTTTTTAAAGCTATGCACAATGAATGATGCATTGATAAAAGTAAGTATAAAATTAAGAAACATAGGTTTTTTTTCCTATTCTTCCCAAACAATCTTCAATTTCTTTATCCCAGAGGAGAAAAATATAGTTTAGAAGAATGATATTTAGCAATGTCAAAGACAGGTGATACATAAAGCTTCCTGTAAGGGTAAAATCGACTGAAAAAAAAGATATAACATCACAATGACTCCCACCACCAACACTGACACTTAGAAAACATGAGGAAATGTCTTCATAATTCTAACACTAAATGACTTTCCAACCCTACCACTATCCCAGGGCAAATGACTATGAAGTATCAGTGATTTCACATGAGCTATTCTCAGAATATATTGGAGAATAGACCAAAGAACAAATGAAGATACCAAGAAAAAGGAAGATGTAGAATCCTGAAAGAAACAATAAAAAGGCAAGATGCAACAGGAATCTGGTAAGTATCAGATAGTTTTGGTTTATACTTGTATGGATGTATTTTATAACAATATATATTTCACAATCAACGAGTGACTTCTATGTATGAAAAAATATAAAGTTTCTCCATGTATCATAATGTAAAGTTCAATAATTCTGATTGCAGTATCAAGTCAGAGGACATTAGGAAAGATGTCAGTGAGGAGGAAATAAAAAACAAGAACCAATAGGTGGTAAACTTAACAGAAATAAAAAACAAGAACCAATAGGTTGTAAACTTAACCAATAGGTTGTAAACTTAAGATGTCAATGAGGAGAAAATAAAAAAATAGAAACCAATAGGTTGTAAACTTAACAGAGTTTCATGGTATTTTTAATTTGATCAGAATGTTTGCAATTGAGTAGATATTACATATAGAGTCTGTCATTTTTTTTTAATAAGGCATATAATTCAAGCCAGGTGTGATTGTGCAGGCTTGTATTCCTAGTACTTTGGGGGCTGAGACAGGAGGATAGTAGATTCAAGGACAGCCTCAGCAATATAGTGAGACTCTCAGCAAAATAGAGAGACCAAGTCTCAAAACAAAATATAAAAAAGGGCCAGGGGTGTAGCTCAGAGGTAGACTGACCTTGTGTTTAATACCTGGTACCACACACACAAGAGAGGCATATAATTAAAGTATAGTGGTTTAGCTACAAATGTTATATATAAAGCCATACAATGTAAACACTAAGCAATTATTACTTTTTAAAAATAATTGTATTTTCAACAAGACCTCAAAAGCACAAGCAACTCAAAGGAAGATCAATACATGGGATTGCATTAAACTGAAGAGCTTCTGTGCAGCAAATGTAACTATCAAGAACCTCAACAGAAAACCCACAGAGTGGGAGAAGATTTTTGCCAGCTACTCTTCTGATAGAGGACTAATATCTAGGATATACAGAGAACTCAAGAAACTCACAGCTAAGAAAACAAATAACCCAATCAAAAAATGGGCAAAGGATCTAAATAGACACTTCACAAAAGAAGAAATACCAATGGCCAATAAATGTATGAGGAAATGTTCAACATCATTAGCAATCAGAGAGATGCAAATCAAAACTACCTTGAGATTTCACCTAACTCCAATCAGAATGGCAACTATCAAGAACACAAACAACAACAAATGCTGGTGAGGGTGTGGAGAAGTGGGAACCTTAATACATTGTTGGTGGGATTGCAAGTTAGTGCAACCACTTTGGAAAACAGTATGGAGGATCCTCAGACCAATGGGAATGGACCTACCATATGATCCAGCAATATCTCTACTGGGTATCTACCCAAAAGAACAGAAACCAAACTATCAGACCAATGCATGTGTATCTATGTTTATAGCTGCACAGTTAACAATTGCCAAACTGTGGAACCAGAGCTTTTACACAGCAAAGGAAACTATCAAGAACCTCAACAGAGAGCCTACAGAGTGGGAGATTTTCGCCAGTTACTCTTTGGATAGAGGTCTAATATCTAGGATATAATATCTAATATCAAAGAACTCAAGAAAATCACAGCTAAGAAAGCAAATAATCCAATCAAAAATGGGCAAAGGATCTAAATAGACACTTCACAAAAGAAGAAATACCAATGGCCAATAAATGTATGAGGAAATGTTCAACATCATTAGCAATCAGAGAGATGCAAATCAAAACTACTCTGAGATTTCACCTAACTCCAGTCAGAATGGCAATTATAAAAAACACGAACAACAGCTGCTGGTGAGGATGTAAAGAAGTGGGAACTCTAATACACTGTTGGTGGGATTGCAAACTAGTGCAACCACTTTGGAAAACAGTATGGAGGATCCTCAGAAGTATGGGAATGAACCTACCATATGATCCAGCAATACCACTTTTGGGTATCTACCCAAAGGAATGGAAACCAAACTATCAGACCGACATATGTGTATCTATGTTTATAGCTGCACAATTCACAATAGCCAAACTATGGAAGCAGCCAAGATGTCCATCGACAGATGAATGAATGGATTACAAAACTATGGGATATATACACAATGGAATTTTACTCAGCCATAAAGAAGAACAAAATCATATTATTTGCAGGGAAATGGAGACAACTGGAAAACATTATGTTAAGTGAGATTAGCCAATCACAAAGAGTAAAGAAACATATGTTCTCCCTAATATGCGGATGCTAGGGAGAAGATGGGGCATAAGAGGGTCTCCAGATGAAAAAGGAGAGACCCTCGAAAGCAAAGAAGCTGATTTAACCGAAGGGTTGGATGGGGGGGCGGGGGGCACACTAATGTATATCAAAGTCACTCACTAAACTGAACTTGAGAGGGAGGGAGGGCGAGGGAGCAGGGTGGGAATTTGGGGAAGGGATCAAATGAGAATTGTGAGCACATATATCGTTATCAATTTGTACCTAACAAAGATGTATGCTTACAATGTATGAATAAAAAATAAAAATAAAAAAAAAATGTCCATCAACAGATGAAACTATGGGATATGTACACAATGGAATTCTACTCAACCACAAAGAAGAACAAAATCATGTCATTTGCAAGGAAATCGAAGGAACTGGAAAACATTAGTTAAGTGAGATTAGTCAGTCACAAAAAGTTAAAAATCGAATGCTCTCCCTAATATGTGGAAGCTAGGGAGAAAATGGGACATAAGAGGGACTCCAGATGAAGGAGAATCCTTAGGTGAACAAAGAATTTGACTTAAGGGAAGGTGAAGGGGGTAGGGAGGACACCCTAATGAACATGATGTACTTTCCATGAACACATCTAAGTCAATCACTAAACTGACCTTGAAAAGGAGGGAGGAGGAGGGAGTGGGGTGGGAATTGGGAAAGGGTTAAATGAGAAATGTGTGCATGGATGTCTTTTTTTGTTTTTTTTTTTTTGTTTTTTTTTTGGCGGTACTGGGGATTGAACTCAGGGGCATTCTACCTCCGAGCTATACCCCCAGCCCCATTTTTTATTCTTTATTTTGAAACCAAGTCTCACTAAGTTGCGGAGTGCCTCACTAGGTAGCTGAGGCTGGCCGCGAACCCAGATCCTCCGGTCTCAGCCTCCCGAATGCTGGGATTACAAGCATGCGCCACCACGCCCGGCTGCATGGATGTCTTTACCTACACTAGCTTGTACCTAACAAAGATGTGTGATTACAATGTACCAAATAAGGGAAAGATGGAAAAAAAAAAGATTTGTTAAAGTTATACCTGGAGATTTTGGACCTATGTAATGCGGAGCCCATTTCTATTAACCTGGCAGAAACAGCTAAGACATTTGTAGATTGGCTTCAAGCCTTAGTTACTACCTGGCCCTCCTTTACCTCCTTGCTAGGAGGAGTTATCATAGCAACAGCAATAGTCATTCTAGTTTTATGCATTCTACCACTTGTTGTACGCCTTGTGATCAATGCCTATGTTAGTATATGAGCAGATTTACATGTAATAAAAATGCAAGCACTGCCTCGCACAGGGCCTGGTAGTCAATGACGGGTTCAATTTTCTCAGGGCAACATCAACCTAAGACAGGGCTCATTGAATGACTCATCTAGACCCCATGACGGGTAAGATTAAGCACCTGGTAGGAAACGACCTAAGACAGGCACAGTCCTTCGTGCATTTTAAAATAAAAACGGGGGAGTCGTGGGAGCCCAACTGGGCCCTATCCCTCCTGGCAGTTGCTATCTGCATATATGAGCAATTATACTGTCTCTTCTGCTATGGCTACATTGGTGTCTCAAAGTCTGGCGATTGCCCCTAGGATGCGTAGATGAAATACCCTCCTACTTCTTAGAAAGTAAATATATGACCCTAAAAGAGTATGGTTTTATGACTCTAGAAAGTTTGCTTGACCAGGCTATGTTAAGAATGTGGGCTATATGTGTAAAATGAAGAAGTAGTGCTATTTGTGTTCTGACAATGATTGATATGTCATAAATGTCTATGTAACCCTGTTGTACTCAAGAAATGTATAAAAAAATCCATGCTGAAAAAATTAATTAATTAAAAAAATAATAAGTCTATAGACATCAAAAAATTAAAAAATAAAACCACACAAAAAATAAATAAAACATAAAAGAGGACTGGAGGTCTAGCTCTGAGGTAACAATGCCCCTGAGTTCCATCCCCAGCACCACAAAAAGAGAGAGGAAAAGTAGAACACTCTTAGTCTTGCATTTCGACCTGATTCAGCCACTTCAGGTGTCATCATTTGGATGTGTTGATGTGTGTTCTCCAAGGATTCCTGTGCTGAAAGCTCGGTCCCCATTCTGGGGTTGCTGAGGCTCTTTAAGAGGTGGGGCCTCATACAGAGTAATTAAGTCATGAGGTCACCAGCCCAATGGTCTCTCAGAATGTGACTTAGCTCCTGAATGACTGGGTTGTTACAGAGTGAGACCACTGCATGCTCTTGGCCTCTTCTACACACAGTCAGCTTCCGTTCCATGTTGTGACACAGCCAGGGGGTCCTCCTCACCAGAACACTAATGTCATGCTGTTTGCACCCTCGGGCCACCAGAACCATGAGTCAAATAAGCCTTTGTTACTTTAAAAAAATAAAAAAATAAATAAAAATAAAAATAATTGTATATATATTGAAATATCACAATGTACATCAAATATATGTATAATTATTGTGTGTTAATCAAAATTTTCCTTAAAAATTGGAATGGAGATGTGAACTGCCCTGACTTGACCACAGCATATCATCACACCATAACCCAGAAATATTTACCACTAGAATAACAATAATTAGTCAGAAATTATAACTAATTAAATTACAATGGGAGTGTATCCATGCACACTTGTGCAAGAAAGCTTGATCTTAATATTCTTTTTTTTGAAAATTATAAATCAGTTGCCTAAGTATATTATTCTATATTACACAGTTAAATATTGGAAGAAGAAAATGAAGGGCTAGGAGTGATGGGCTCCCAGATGCAGAACTCTGTGATGGAAAGGAGAGGGTGACGAAGCAAGATTTCATTTTCTTTTTAAGCTATATACAGAAGATGCTTTCATAAAAGGGAATATATAATTAAGATATCCGAGTTTTTTTCTTATTCCCCCCCAAATAACATTCAATCTTTTTATCCTATAATATAAAGTCCTTAGAAATATCTGTGCAACCTACTCTCTTGTCTCAAACCCCACTACACCTACCTTCTATCTTTTCAACACACACACACACACACACACACACACACACACACACGCACGCACTTTTTTCTTTGTCTAGCAGTAAGCACTTTCCCCCCATGCATTTCATTGTTGTTCACTGAACTTCCCTATAATTAAACATCTCATTTGCTCAGAATGCATCCTCACATATTTATTAGATTCTTACAAAAGTAAATTCAAAATGTCACCTCTTTGAGCTTATTTTCAGTCTTGTAGGTAATTGTTGTCATGCATAGCTTGGTTTCTAGTTTCACTTTTGCAACATCTCATAATTGCAGCATATCTGTGCAGGCATATCCCCCCAAGGAATCTATGATACACTAAGGCAGCATATGAGCTAGAGTCCAATTGCTGCTCTTACAAAGTGCCATAAACTCAGAAACCTAAACAGCACTAAGCAGCAGGGTCTCTAACAGTGCTGTAGGTCAGAAGTCCAAAATTAGTCTCACTGGGATAATATCCAGGCTTCACAGGGAAGGGAAAATGCCTTTTCCAAGCTTCAGGGAAGAATCCACTTACCTCCTTTTTCAGCTTCTAGAAGCTATCTGTGCCAATAGTTATTGGGGCATTTGCAATGGTCAGTTAGTAAATCAGTGATGCTTTTCTCTATTTTCAAAACCAGCAGTATAGTATCTCCTCTCCCCTCCCCTCTTCTCTTCTCTTTCCTCCTCCTCC